>CAAKMY010093306.1:0-14309 GCA_901111285.1 Corrigiola litoralis | reverse complement strand
AAAGTAACGATTGAAATAAACTAGTATAAATATATAAATATAATTATATTGGCTCATCTTAGATCGGATCATCTCGGATCAAATCAAATCGGATCGGATCATTTTGGATCGGATCACTTCGGATAGAGTCTAGCTATTTTCGTATCGGATTCGGATCGGATCAGATCAATTCGGATTTCGGATTGTCATCCTCGGATGAAATTCGGATCACAGATCGGATCATTCGGATCGGATGTTCGGATTCGGATCAGGTTTGCCAGGTCTACACAAAACAGAGTTCCAAATTTTTCAGCCAAAATTTCAAACTTTGCGCCAACTTTGAATATTTTGGGGAAGTTTAAACTTCCCACCCAAAACAGAGAATACAAAGTTTGTTACCAACTATGAATAGAACAAGTATGCCATTTTTTTGGCATTTACAGTCCCATAGAGGAGAATGGAGTCCTACTATATTGTCCAAATTAAATCCCATACAACTACAATTACATAAGTGTCCAAACAGTTCCAAGCTTCAATTAAGCCTCAAATACATTCCCAAAATCCAAAATGAGAACCAAAAACTTGACAGACATTGAAAGGCATCACATAGGCTTGTTTTTGTTACAAAACTTGAAGCATGGCAAGCTAAGACGAGGGGCGATGAAGGAGGCAGCTACTAAGTGGCAAGTCAGTCCAAGGAATATGGAAAACCACCAAGAAGAAAAGACATGAAGGATTAGAGCTCAATTTAAAGTCAAAGAAAAAAGGCAAGGTGGGGAAGAAACTTGAGGTTAATATTGAGGCTATAAAGAAAGTTGCACTTTCTGAATGATGTACACTTAGAAGGCTTCAAATAGCAGTCAAAACACAAACACCACCATTCAAGGTTGGTATAACCACACTTGCAAACTGGATGAAGTTTGGTTTTCTAAGAAGACATACAAATGCAATACATCCAGATTTGACTATTAATTGTAAGTTTCTTAGACTCAATTTCACACTTGGTAAGTTAGTTGTTGATGAATTATGTCAAGCAATCAAATTTAAGAGCATGATAAACATCATTCACATAGATGAGAAGTGGTTTTATATGACTAAGGTATCCGAAAGGTACATTTTGCTTCCATGTGAAGATGAGCCATACAGGTGTGTGAGAAACAAGAAATTCATAACAAAAGTCATGTTCTTATGTGTTGTTTCAAGACCAATATATGACAACAATGGAGAACTTATTTTTGATGGTAAGATTGGCATGTGGCCATTCACAACTCAGGAGCCAGCAAAGAGGAATAGCAGAAACAGAAGTGCAGGCACACTTATCACAAAACCAATTCCATCCATCAACAAAAGAGTCACAAAACACTTTCTAATAGACAAAGTGATTCCAGCAATCAAGAGTAAGTGGCCAGCAAATGTTTCAAGGGATATCATAATTCAACAAGACAATGCAAAGCCACATTTATCTCCTCTAATTAAATGAGAGGTTAGATCTTAGTTGTTTTTGTGTTTGTGTTTGTTAGATCTGATAGGTGAGAGTAGTGTGTTTTAGTGAGTAGTGTTTTTGTGTTTGTGTGAGTAGTTGAGAGATGTGAGTTGTGAGAAGGGGACGGCAATGTCAATGAGAGAGAAGGGGAAAAATAATTAGGGTTCTTGAGTACCGAGAGAGATCGGGTTGGGGGGGGGGTATGAACTGAATGAGGGTAGTTGAGTGTGAATGAGAGGGAGTTGGAGGAGTTGAATGAGGGGAGTTGAATGAGGGTACTTAAATGTGTTTACTGATGAATGGGGTAGGTAGGGGAGTAGAAAAATCTAGATGTTGGGTTTTTAAAAAGGGTGGGAATCATTAACATAAAATGGGTTTAATGTTGGGTTTAGTCTATTGTTTTGTGTTAATTGGGCTTCAAATATGTTGTTATAGTATGGGAAAACTCAGATTAATCAAGTGGGTCCAATGGTATTTTTGAAATATTACAATTTTTATAAGGATCCTTTTGTCATAAAATTTGCTTAAAAAAGAAAGTGTAAGCTTGTATGTGAACAACCCAAAAAGGAAAGGTGGAACCTTACTTGTGTACAGAGGGAGTACTATTTAAAACAAACTCGAGTGGTAACATTTATATGGACTGTTAATCAAGAAAATGGCATCCTCGAGTCCATGTCGCCAGATTTTAATGGCAGACAAAAAGTAATGAAGGGTGTGTGCAAGTTTTTTTTTTTTAAATTGAAGCAATTAATGCTGCGTGGAGAGGGCATGTATATGAGGATTTGAATTTGAGACTAAGCATGTCCCAACCATTGAGTCAATCTTGCTCCTTAAAGGTGACTACAAGTTTGGCAAACATGTTAACAACTGAAGAGATATGTGTATTGTGAAAGCTATAACTTAGGCGATTAGAAGGCTAACAAATAATTTCGAGTAAACATAGGATTCCTCTCTCTTTTGAGAGTTTCTCTCACCTCAAAGTGAGTGTCATTAATTCTATTATTATTTATGCCTAATCTAAAGTTTCCCGCGCCGCCAAGACAACTTCTCATCACCTTCTTGCATATTCCCTATCTTTGTTAAATTCCTTACTTTTACCCAAGTTACTTGCATGTTTAAAGCCTCTACGCTTGTCGATCCTTTTGATAAGAAACCGTACCTTTTTGTGTGTATAAGTACCCTGCAGTCTCTAACTTGGTGGATTATCTATTCCTCCTTCCTCAAACTTTCATATGAAGCCATGTAATTTTCTAGTAGATGTTCCACGTTTTCTCCTTCCTAGTACTGCTAGTACTAGCTATTTGGCTTTTTAAACACATATCTTATTATTTTTATCAATAATTTCCTGAAGTTTACAGTGGTCTAGGATTAGTAGTCCTCTTTAGTTATTCTTTGTTCAGTTTGATCTTTTCATTATATACTCATATTTGGTGGTCTAGGATCTTTGTTTAGTTGGTACAAAAGAGGGGTACAACCCTAATTATACTCATATATAGTGTTATGGTCAAAACTCTTGGCAAATGGTAATTCTCTTCTCTCACGGGTGGGGGTACTAATCAACCCTCATGTTTATGCTATGAAAGGTGATGGTATCTTATGGAATAAATAACACGGTTATTGGCTCCTTTTTGGGCGTTATAGTCCATGAACGTGTTCAAGTACATGGGATAGTTGATTCCATGTGGAATCCCAATGAGCCCATTGTTGTTAATCGTATGGATTATCTATTTCTTCTTAAATATGTTAATCCTGAAGATGTGTGAGGATTTTGTCAATCAAGGAGCAATGTCAATTCTGGGTAGACTTATGGTGGTTCGACAAAGATATTGGCATACAGTGCCTCGCAACATAAGTTTCAACCTTTTCTCTCTATGGATTCCGGTGGAAGGTATTCCACTGAGTTCAATCCTGATTTATACTTTTCAGCTATATTATGAGAGTTAGGGTTCGAGTTAATATCTCCTTACCACTTATTTCACGTTGTTTTCTCCCTTTATATGGTGATAGAGTTATATGGTGCATTTTCGTTATGAAGGAGTAATTCTCTTTTGTAAGAGTTGTGATAAAGTGGGTCGTGCCTCTTCCAACTGCCGCCACGCTTAACATATTGCTAGGCGCATAGTGTTGCGTTGATTCTCTGATTTTGAACATGATGGGTTTAACGTCATAGATAGCCCAATATGAATTCCTTTGTTTATAAACTAAATTCGGGGTCTTCCTAATATTGATCGATATTGGAACATGAGACCGAAGTTTGGTGTATCTATAGACTCATCACGTAAGATGGAGATAGAGGTACAATCTAGTACACCACATAGGAAACTACTAGTTCTCATGGTAAGATGCAACATGTAGTCCAAGAGACGACATCAAATCCGATTCTTGATAATCATAGCCCCACTTCAGTGTTCCATGGCCCAGGTATACGTGGATGCTTGACACATCTAGCTTCTATATCCATGATCCACCTATGGTAGTCCTGGATCAACATCTAGGAAATGGTACGCCAAATATATAATCCAAACATGATCAATTAGGCTATAGGACAAAAGGGTCAGGCAACCACTCTAATCCACCAAGGCCTGCTCCGGATTTATATCAGTCGTCTTCTATACTTACGATGGCTTCCCATCTTAATAATACCTTTAAGGGTTGGCGAATGTTTGTTCCAGAATCAGTGGTAATGGGGGATTTCATTAGTGCAGCTCAACCTCTACAAACATACCAAAATGTCGAGCCTCCAGAACCATTCAATGCTTGTCGGTGGGAATGACATATCCCACCTCAGGCACCAACTTGTGGTGATAATAGAGAGGCTAATGGAACAACAAAGTCAGCCACTCATCCCTAAATGTCTGATAGTTAGTCTATTAACTTTATTTGCTTTTCTCCATATATGTGTTAGGAGGTTTTCACACAAGCCTCCTTTGTTGACTATGTTTGCAAAGGAAAGCGACCATTAATTCAGGAGGAGAATGTTTTTGGACATCACCTAAGAAAGCTAAAGTTAAATTTGATGAATTGTTGGCTATGCTTACTACACGTCTATCATAGGGTCGTAGCACGTACCCTGGTTCCAGAATTAATGGAGATCCTACAAAGTTAGCACGTTTCTCCAACTACTGGGTCTGCTCACATGGGTTTGGTGGTTTCCCCTCCTGAACCACTTAGGTCTCCATGAGTGTGATAGCCCGGAACAATTGGGGACTTAATGGGTTTGATACTCCTACAGTTCCACAAGTAAAGTTGCATGTCCAGTCCTCTCATGCATCTTTTATTTTTCTTGCTTAAACAAATCCCTCAAGTAGTGAGGCACTATGTAAATTAGGGATCTAGGATGTTCCTTTTTGGTTTGGTGTAGGTGCGGATGGTAGAAAATGTGGTCTTTTGGTATTTAGTTTTTGCATGATGTCCCCGTTGTGTATGCATTCTCTCATGTAATCGTTTGTAAAGTTCAGGAAATAAATAAGGTTGTTTGATATCTTGTTTGTCTTTATGGTGCACCGGAAGTCTATGATAGACAATTCTTTAGGATACCTTGTCTTCTATATTGCAGCAATTTACCAATTGTATTGTCATTAGGGATTACAATCAAGTTGAGCTAACTGAAGACAAAGTAGGTGGCAGTTGCTTAATTCAGGTTGGCAACAAATTGTTTCATGGCGCATTCAAAAAGATATGGTAGAAATTCTTTAGGCTGGTCCTACATTGATCTGGTCGAATAATAGGCAAGAGCCATACCTTATATTGGAAAGGCTAGACAGAGTCTATGTCCAACCCAATTGGTGTGCTCAGTTTCAGGACGCTATGGTGATTCATCAGCCAATAACATTTTTGAGCATGCAAAGATTTTTCTTCATGCTAATGATACGTCTCGTTCAAAATATATACGTCCATATTTTAGCAGCTCATGAAGTACATGTCATAATTCATGTGGAGAACATGCAAACTTCAGGGGTACCATGTATTGGCCAGAGTCAAGTTGCAGAGCCAATTTGGAAGACTCCAACTTAGCTTTGCTTTCCGAACTCTAACCTCAATATTATTAAACTTGTCTCTATGAAACTTCCTCAAACTCCTCCTAACAGCAGCCAACTTTGAAACCATACTGAACATAGGAGTGCCACTAACAGTTTCAGCCTAAGACTCAATAATAGTATCATGAAACTCAAGATCATGATCATACCAACAATTCAAGAATCTAAAACTACCAGGCTTATTGATCAGACCCAAACCTAATTTAATTATGATTGGGGAGTGATAAGAAAGACCAGATGGAAGAAATTCAACATAGGAGTTCTTGTAAGGGTCAAGCCAAAACTTATTCACCGTAGCTCTATCGAGTTTGATCCAAGAAAGAACAGCTTCCTAGTTGTTAGTCCATGTGTACTGACAACCAGTATAAGCAAGACCCACAATACCAGCCCTAGACACTACCTCCTGAAAATCTTCAACATCCCTAATATTTACTCCATTCTTACTGTGTTTTTCATCCTCACTAAGCATAACATTAAAATCCCCAGTGAGAATCCAAGGAGTTGAAACCAGTTGCCCTTGATCAAATAAAAACTTCCACAACTAATGCATGTTGTCACCATCATTAGCTTCATATACAAATGTACATAGAAACTTAACTCCAGAGGTAATATTGGATATTTGAACATGCACAAACTGAGATGCAGCTCTCAAAACATCCACTATGATGTCCCTCTCCTTCCAAATCAGCCAAATTATGCGATTATAGTGTGAACTATAATTGCAGAAAACAGAGAACCCTCTAAACTTCTTTCTAATTATGTGTTTTGGCTTATTTTCCTTGACTCGAGTCTCTAATATAGCCAACACATCGATCTTATGCAGCCTAAAGAGGTCAATAACCTCTTGCTGCTTTAAGGGGTCATTTAGACCCCTTATATTCCAGGAAGAGATTATCATGGGGTTAAGTCGAGTGGTTTCCCACCCTCTTCATCCCCTACAGTAGTCTATACTGGTGAGCTCTCCATAACTTCAATATGCTCCTCCATTGTATCATGTGTGTCAACCACTTCAGGCTCCAAAATTTGAAATCTATTAGAAGAAGCTCTTAATGCCATAGCATCCTTCCTACCTAGACTACTTTTCTTCTTATGCACCAAAGTGAAACCTTCACTATCAATCAAAGGTGTCTTGGGGCTAGTAGAGATCAGTCCTTTTGCAGGAGCCTGAAATTCCCCAAGTTATCCTTCTTGTGGTCCCCTAGTATCATCAGCAGCCATATTATCAGTGACCTTTGCAGAGATATCATGCTTCTCAGGCCCAACAGAGGTAGCCTTTACATCACCCATTGCAACAATTTCCTTTTCAACATTATTTAGAGCAACTCTACACTTATCAGAGTAATGCCCCAGCTTCCCACATCAAGTGAAATAAGATGGCAACCATGCATACTCCACACTCTAAGATTTCACCCCCTCAAAGAGAGTCTTAATCATCACTTCAAAGACAAGAGGTCCATCCAAGTCCACCTTGACCATCACCCTTGCAAACATAAGCTTATCCTGGTAGGAGGTGGGTCTATCTGCATACAGAGGAACTCCTACATTACTGGCAATTTTACTCGGATCAGATTCGGACCAAAGAAAAGGATCTAGGCTTGGAAACAGGACCCACGCATGGAAGGTAGAGATGTGGTCTAGTTCACCACTAAAGGTGGGTGTCCATTTTTTTCAACATGAGAGCATGCCCCTTTAACATCCATTGCCCACCTCTAACAACTCCCTCCATATCCTCTTAAGAGTCAAACCTGTAAAAAACCACCCTTTTTTGAAGTATTGAACCCTTGGCCTAACTTTCCATTATTTGTTCACAAACACCTGCACTTCTGCTAGTTTGGGTTTCATACCAAAACTTGACCCACAAGAGTACACTACCATAACTTGAGATTATCCTCAATTTCAGACAATTATATGACAACAAGGTCATCACTAGGCTCATATCTCTTATAAAGCTTCATTCCCACCTTTTCCACAGGTTTCTTCTTTACTAAATCACTAGATTTGTTTTTCTGAATAATAGAGTCAAACGGTCCGACCTTAGTGGGAACATTAGGGACACCAATTTCTCCCCCATTTTCACTACTTAAAACATTACTATTGTCACCAATATCATCCTTCACAGCTTTATTAAAAACTGAATTTAAAGCAGGGTCCATAAAATCAGCTAAAATTGGAATAGTAGAAATTGATTCTCATGTACCTTCATTACTAGAGGGAATATTAGCAGTAGAAGAGGAAGATTGTTGACGATTAAAAGGAGGACGGCCACGTGATCTCGTTGCCGCCATTAGAGTAGACTACAACTAGTAAAAATATAGAAGAGGAGCTAGCTTTCTCTCTCTCTATACCATCAACCCAATGCCATAACCTCTCACCCTCTTCCGTCATCACCACCCAAGCTCACAAAACCTTAAACGAATAAACCATTACCACCACCCCGTAAACCTCTACTAGACCCATGAAAAATGATATATACCTTTCGAAAACCCGACCCCTACTCCAAAAACACCTCACCTACCTTAAATTCCATCTCATCAATATTAAAGACACCGAGAATCACCATAACACCATACAAAAATGAGACAACGATAAAAATAGATAAAAATAAAAAAACGATAGATATGAATGAAGAGAAGTACTCCCTTCGAACCATTCATTGCCCCACATCCCCTGTTGCACAGTTATTAAGAAAGGAAGAGAGAAGTAGAAGTTGCTTTATGAAAGTTTGTTTTCACGTGGGCAAGGGTAGTGTCAAAGTAAAATGCTTAGCAAAAAGGTGGGACTGCTGAACAACAATTACAAGAGGCGCCAACTTTTAATTGTTGGTCTCCACTTTGAATTTGTCGCACCAACTTTCAGCCAAATTTCAAAGTTCCCTCTAAGTTTATCAAAAGACACTTCTCACATCTATTTAAACCATAACATCTTTCAATATTCTCTATCTAAAAACCCCAAAATGGGAATATTTTATGGGAAATTATTGCAAGTCAAAAAGATGGATAACGAAGATTATGTTTATGGCTGCGGTAGCAAGACCTATTCTAAGTGATGATGGTGAAGTCATTTGAGATGGAAAATTGGCATTTTTCCTTTCACAATGGGTGTTCCATAAAAAAGAGCATCAAAGAATGGAGCAAAGAGAACCATGGAGAATAAGCCAATAGATTCAATCAACAAACAAGTGATAAAACAATGTTTGATCGAAAACAGAAACGGCCAACAAACATAAGCAAGCATGTTGTTATTTAGCAAGACAATGCTAAGCCTCACATTTCATGCGATGATGAAGATTTTATTCGGGAAGCAAACAATGATCGGTTTCACATAAAACTAGAATGTCAACCAGCTCAAAGTTCAGATTTGAGTGTGCTAGACTTGGGGTTTTTTTAGGTCGATTCAAAGTTGACAACACACAGGAAAAGCACCTCGAACAGTGTGTCAACTAGTTGATGCAATGGTAAAATCATATGAAGAGGTAGATGTTTAGTTAATGTTTGGTATCCACTTCAATATTGCATGATTGAAATTTTGAAGGACAAGGAAAACAACAAGTACAAGATTCCTCACATTGGAAAAAAGAGATTGAGAAGACTTAAACTTTTACCTAAAACAGTTTAACCTACTCAACAATTGGTCTCTGAATCACTTCTACTCTTAGAAAGAGGCATACATGAACCACGACAATTGACAAATGGTGGGGACTAAGAAATGGTATATGAAGGGGAACATGCATTGCATATGATGGGGAAGCTGAAATGGATTATGCATGGGCATAAGAAATAGAGTTTCAAGAGGCACAAGAAATGGAATACACTTGGGCACAAGAGATGGAATATGAAGACGAACTTGAAATTGCATATCAAGGGATACATGAAATGGTAGATGCATGAGCACAAGAAATGGACTTTCAAGCAACACACAATACATGGACATGGAAATGGCACAATGTTCTTTTTCCACGTCAAATAACATACCCTTTTAGAAACGAAATAAAAAGTTTGATTACGCTGCAAGTTGAAGAAGGAAAAGTGCTTTTTTGAAGCTTAATATGTATTCTAAACGAACCAAAATTTCTGACCAACTCCAAATAAACATATTTGTAACCTGAAAAATTCCATAAAATTAATACCAACTCCAAATATTCATAATCTTAACCCAAAAAATTCTAGAAAATTAATACCAACTCCAAATATTCATAATCTTAACCCAGATTATTCCAGAAAATCAATACCAACTCCATATATTCATAATCTTAACCCCAAAAATGTAAGAAAATCTATACAAACTCAAAATATACATACTTGTATACACAAAAATCCCGTAAAATCAATATCAACTCCAAATATTCATATAATAACCCTAAAAATTCCATAAAATTAAAACCAGCTCCAAAAAAAAAAAAAATCATAACCAAAAAATCCAAAAAAAAGAACAAAGGAAGATCCTTTGATACACCACAACTACGAAATCCAAAAAATAAAAAACACCACACACAAGAAGGAAGAAGAACATACCTTACAACACTCAAAATATTGGGAAAGATAAAGCATCATCATTTGCTTACAAGGGGTAATGAAAAGCTGCGGATTTAGTGCAGGAAGATTAGAAGTAACATCTCTTCTTTGCTATTTCTTTCGGGTACAAGGAGATCGAAAGCTCACCTCTTCTCCATCTGATTCAGGGGGATCTCCTCTATCATAGGTGTTCTCAACGATGAGATCTATCAACATGGGCTCCGATTTGACCTCTTTCTCTTCAAGCAACTTTGGATATACAACGTCGACCTCTAGATCGCAGATAGGAGATGAAGGTAGCTCCAAGAATGGATCTTCAATTTCAGGAACACACAAACAAAAATCTAGTGAGTCGTATGAATCAGGTATGGTAAACTTGTGTTTGTAAGACGGGTACAAAAGAGAGAGGAAGATTAAGAGTTGTTAGTGTGGTGTGGCGGATCAACTAAGGTAGTATGCGGCAAAGTGCATGATAGGATGAGTGACTGTGTTTAAGGGTTTTTCATTTGCATGTGCGAGTTTTGAGAGGAGAGGTAGGAGTAAATTTTGATGAATGAGTTTTGAGAGGTAGGTAGGAGTATGAGAGAGTTTTGAGAGGAGAGTAGGAGTAAATGGTGATTTGTGAGTTTTTTTAAGGTAGGACTAGTAAATGGTGAGGTAGTGAGGCGTAGATTACAAAGTTTGGGGGGAGGGGGGGTTGGTACTAGATACAATATGAATGATATAGAAAAGGAGGGAAAGATTAGATTATAGGTAGTGGGTAAGTGGGTTAATTGTTAAAAAATGAATTAAAGAAGCCCAAAGTATATTTACTGGGTTAGTTATAGTGGGCCATGTTTTCCACTATCCGTTTTTTATTTGCAAATATGAGTACAAAAACATTGTGTATAGTAGAGATATGGGGAAATGAATGGATCACCTAAAATGAGACTTGTGAGGAATTGACTGGTACGGAGGGAGTAGATGAAGGAAATGGAGGATGAGAGAGTGGGAGGTGGGTGAAGAGAGAAAAGAAGACAAGTGAGAAATGAGGGATGTGTTAGAGTTTTGAAGACAAGTGAGAAATGAGGGGTGCTTCTTCTTCGCCCATTAGATCTCCTTATCCAAACACATTTTTCGGTCCAAAGATTGACTTTTAGTGAAAAAGACAAAAAAAGAAGAAAACAAACACTAGAACGAGCTAGCAATCGGGCGGGCGCAAGTCGAGTCAATTGAGGTCGGGTCAATTCGGGTCCATGCCAGCTCGGTTCATGACAACCTTTGGGTCATATCAGGTTATTTATTCTTTCGGGTCGGGTCAGCTTCAAGCCGAATTAGTTTCAGATCAACGTCATGTCGACTATAATGTCAAATTATAAAATTTTATTCAACATTGCATATCAAACTTTAGGAAATTGTAAAAATATATTATATAAAACAAATTAAAACTTACATGATTTTTGATGATAATCAACTATAACTCAATCAATTTTATATTCGACATATGTATTGAGTCTGGTTGGGTCGGGTCGGGCCATATTTCAGGTTAAATTGGTTACGGGTCAACTCGGGTCGGTTTTGGCTCCAAATTTTCTAGCTGTATCAAGTTTTGGTTAAACATGGGGTCTGGTCAGGTAAGGTCGAGTTTTGGGCGGTTTAAATTCGGTCAACTTTGCCAACTCTACAAATATACTTTGTATTAAAAATGTAAGGGAGAATTCTATTCGATGTGAGATTAATGAAAGCTAATAACATCCTTAAAAAAAAAAACCCAAAGCTAATAACATCCTTTGAAAAAAAAAAAAAAAATCAAAGCTAATAACATCCTTCAAAAAAAAATAAAAATCAAAGCTATTAACATCCTTCAAAACAAAAAAAAAAAAACCAAAGCTAATAACATCCTTCAAAAAAAAAAAGAGAAAAATCAAAGCTAATAACATGAACTGCCGAACCCACTGGGTTAAAAAAAAAAAAACAAAACAAAAACTGCCGAACCCACTGAGCCAACACAAACCCAACCATCCACTGATCCACCCTCATCTCACCTCACCTCACCTCACCTCACCTCACCTCACCCTTCCTTTTCCCTTTTAGCCATCACCGCTAACTTAACCAAACCCACCCACCCTCCGTCCCTTAGCCTTCCCTCTAATCAAAAATACCAAATCTCCTCCAAATAAATCCCAAAACCCCCCTAAATCAAATATATATCAAATAAATCCCAAAATCTCTCCTTTTTTGTATTCCTCCTCATTTTCACTTCCCGCTTACGGTAATATCTTTCTTTCTTTTTCACAACTTACTTACTTACTTACTATCTTTCTTTATTTTTACTACCATCATAATAATTCATAGTTGTGCAATTATATTTTTACTGTATATGTGTTGATCAAATCATGTAATTAATAAATGGGTGCCCTAACTAGTACCCGAAACCGTGCCGACGAATGTTCCACCCCATCATCATTATACAACAATTCTCATTGTTCTAGTACTAATTGTATCGACACCCGTGTATCGAAAAAGCCGAGGATTGACTACTTTCCCTCCTCGTCATTGTCGTCGTTGTCGTTGTCGTGTGTTGGTGGGACTAAGCAGGGGGGTGCTGTGTCTAGGTTGCATAGGTTTCCGGAAGTGAAGGGGAAGTTGAAGAGGGAGGTTCATGCGCCTTGTCGGTCCAGGGGTGTTGGGTTTGGGTTTAAGTCGAGTTTGAGTGTCGCGAGGGGGGTTGGGTTTAAGGGTGAGACGTCGGGGAAAAGGGTGGTGAGGCTGATGGGGAATGCGTTGGGGGGTTTGTGGCGGAATTATGATAAGGCCAAGCGGGGGGCGTTGGGGGTGTTGCGGCATGTCAAGGTTGGGGAGGAGGAGGAGGAGGAGGTGGTGGGGTCGGAGGAGTCGAGTGAGGTTGTGATTGTTGAGGATGGTAATGAGGTGGGTTCCGGGGTGGGGTCGGATGGGCGGAGAGGGTTGGGGTTGGTGTTGGATAGGAGGGAGTTGGGTGGCGAGGCGGGGGAGAATGGGGTTGGTTTGTCGTCCCCGGCGGTGGGGATGGATGGGGTAGTGGTGCATGGTGTGTCGCGGGAGTATGATCTTGAGGCGTATAAAAGGTTGTTGACGAGTGTGGACAGGACTTACAATCCTACTCTGAGTCGTTTGGAGTTTGATATTAAATCGTACGAGGCCAAACGGAGTTCTCTTCAGTCGTTGAAGTCTTTGAAGAAACGACAGGAGGATAAGAAACCAGAGGAGGTGATTTTTCTAATTCATTGATTCTGTTGTTGTAATTTGTTGTTGTAATGTACTCTCGTGGGGGTATAAGGTTATTGAATCTGTTGTCGGACCTGTAGGATTTGTTGAGTGAGCTTTTCGTGCCGCTCACAGAAGAGGAGAAGAGTCAAGTCAACCGCGCCTTGTCGAATTCTAATCGGTATTGTCTCAAACTTTAATGATATGGTATACATACAGTGGTAACGTTCCCTTGTATGACCTTTCGTCTGTTCCTGTACAGGAGAAGACTTTTGGTCACTCATGAGAACTCCAACATCCAGATTACGGGTGAAGTTCTGCAGTGCCTCAGACCAGGTGCTTGGCTTAATGATGAGGTAATCTCTTGCATTTACTGTTACATAATCTGTGTATTGGAATATCAACAATTAAATGTGGCCTTTTGTGATATAAAATTTACCCTTTTACACTGTTGCAGGTCATCAATGTGTTTATGGAATTATTGAAAGAGAGGGAAAGAAGAGAGCCAAAGAAGTTCTTGAGTTGTCATTTCTTCAACACCTTTTTTTATAAAAAGGTTAGTATAGTCTCTGTACTGGCTTTATTGCAAGCATGTTTGCTGGTCTTGTGCTTTCAATTAGGCGTTCTTAAATTCCTGTCCTGTGCAATTGCTAGTAAAAAGCTAGAGCTCAACTGCGTCTATTTGCATTTTATAACTTTAATATTTGGCTCTATTCACATATGTGGTTCTGAAATTTTGCTGTGTGAGACTATATTATTTCTCCTATCAGTACATTTTACCATTCCCATAGTCCCTCTAGAAAGTGACTAGTTTCGGTCTGTCTCTCTACGGTTAAAAGCTCTGCAGAATCATATATCATCATTCAAAGATAAAAAATGATGAACAGGAGTCAGTTGGCCAGCATGTAGAACTCTGATTTGCCTTTATGTGAAGATAAATATCACGTGCAATTATAAGCAGTTCTGATGGGAATACATAATTTCAGTAGCCTCACTATTATATTTCAGTGTGTGTATATATATATATATATATATATATATATATATATATATATCTGATATATCTGTACTTTT
>CAAKMY010093286.1:5619-73865 GCA_901111285.1 Corrigiola litoralis | reverse complement strand
CTTTTCATATAATCTCTTAATACTGTAATAACCCCCCCCCTCAATAGTGTCATCTGGTACCTTCATGTTGTTTTTGCAATGCATAATATAATGGACTAACAAACTTGTGGTTCACGAAGGTCAAAAGGTTTCCAGCTCTACTGATATTGGGATTTCTGTTCAGAAATATGGACTAGTTCTTTGATGTTTTAGAGTATTGCTGATTGCACCCCCGCAGTATACACTGTATACTTTAGGCTTAGGCAATTTCTTTGTTTACCAGCAAATAATATTATGGATTCAAAGTAAAGCTCTGAAATCATCGGAATTTCAAAGTTGTTGAGTTATGGCCAACAGGTTATGGCTCACTGTCAGTCAGTAACGATGCGCATGAAGAGCTATCTCGTAATTGCTGAAAAGGTCTGAAAGCATATCAACTTCAGCATTGCATATTTAAACAAATTGCAATTGAAAGAGCTCGCATATTCTCCGCAATTGAGTAGGACTATGCCTCTGCCGGTCTGCCCCATTGTTTATAACATGCGATTTTTGAGTTCTGACAGGAAAGACAGTCAGTGATAATAATATATATTGCACAGTAGTTCATATCTAAAACCCCTGCTGGCTTTCAGGTTCATCACTTCATCTATATGTTGCCAATCTCAGATTTTCATGACGACACTCAGACAGTTTGTTACATGTAGGATGCATTGCACTTCACTTGTTGATTTGCTACAGCACATATTTCTTGCCATAAACCCGATTCTTGTGAAGAGGGTACTCCCATTACAAGAACTGAACTCTCAACCCCTGGTTACATTTCTTGTATGAGAGAGCTTCATGTAGCAAGCGATGGTTTTGACATTGACAAAACTTCCATAGCAAACATTCCTGTTGGGGGATTTGTCTAAAGGTGGCTGGTACAGGGAATGGGCTGGTAGTGCTGTAGAAGACTGAAGGTCAGCCCTACAGACTACAGTGTAACCCATGGGGAGCAATTAATTCAGCTGATATTTTGGAACCTTGTACGGGGAAAATGATTTGTCATCCCTCGATCAGCAACAAACGTACATTCAACCTTCTCATCCATTAAGTGTGGTGTATCAACTCATAGCTTCATGCGTCTGAGTGTCCTTTACCGACACGGAAAATGAAATAGCGTCACCAGGTGTCCAGGTTATACTTGAATTGGACACGACCCTCTCACATGTATAATCTAATCTCCCTATTGATAAGGGCCACCAAGCCCCTATGTGAAAGGACGGCACCTAAATTAAGTACCACCCACTTACGGCTTACGCCTTGTCATTGTCTGCCGACTATCCTACTGCACGATCACATGTTTTTCGTGTCCCCGATCTGATACCTTCTTATGGACCCAACTCCTAAATAATAAAAGTTAAGATGGGATTATTTAGATTGTTTATATGTAAAAATCTGATAACACGACAACACATTTTAACCACTCTGCACCATCTTGTCATAAGTTGTGATCAACGATAAATTTTATATTCTACAACTCTACTGTTTGCCATTGAAAATGAGACAAACCAAATAATCGCCGTGACAACACTATCGATGTTATCTACACAAAACAATGCAAGCATATGCTAGAGTGACAATAAAATTTATATTATCTACACAGTGCAAGCACATGCTAGAATCACCAGCAAACCGTTGGCATTTGGCAGAATATAAAATATAAACGAGCACGTGGACCAAGTCAGCAAACGAAACGATACACATAACATAGAGTAGCAAGGAGCAGAGCTGCAGCGGAGACTAATGGATTACCTGAGCTTTATTCTGTGTGTTTTACTAGCATGGCTTGCAATCCAGCTCCTCTATACAACTCTAAAAAACAAGAAGAGTGGTTCAAATCCAAGAACATTACCACCAGGTCCTCCCTCTCTACCCATCTTTGGAAACCTCTTTAGCCTTGGCACCAACCCGCATATCACCTTGACTGAACTTGCAAAGACCTATGGACCTCTGATGACACTGCACCTTGGTCAAGTGCAAACAGTAGTCATTTCTTCAGCTTCCGTGGCCAAAGAAGCCCTTCAAAAGAATGATACTTTCTTCTCCACTCGCAACATCCTTGATGCTGTTTCTGCGCTCAACCACCATGAAAACTCAGTTGCCTGGTTACCGCCAGGATCTCAATGGCGAAAGCTTAGGAAAATCTGTAACTCCCATGTTTTCTCTACCAGTAGACTTGTTACCAGTGAAAGCCTTCGAAAAAATAAGGTGGAAAATCTCCTTTCTTATGTTGAGAAGTGCAGTGAAGCTGGTTTAGCAGTGGACATCGGCCAGGCAGCCTTCACCACTACGCTCAATTTGTTATCGAGCACCTTTTTCTCGATGGACATGGGCGATCCTACTTCTGAATTCGCTCGTGAATTTAGAGAGACTGTACGAGGTATAATGGAAGAAATGGGAAAACCCAACTTTGCAGATTACTTCCCACTCCTGAAAATGATTGACCCACAGGGGATCAAGCGGCGCACAAAGGTTCATTTCGGAAAGATGATCAGCCTGTTCAACACTATTATTGACCAGCGATTGAAGGGGGAGAGGCCACCAGGCACAACACACGGCAATGATTTTCTTGATGCATTGCTAGGGATCAATGAAGAGAATGCTGAGCAGCTTGAACCATCACAAATTCCTTATTTATTTATAGTATACTACTAGATCTTCCCTTCTCGATCACTACTACACTGAGATATTCAGTTGAACATCAGTGTACAACTTAAAAATTTTGACATGAATTCTTTGCAGGACCTTTTTGGTGCTGGAGCCGATACAACGTCCACCACACTCGAATGGGCAATGGCGGAACTATTGCACAACCCACAAAAAATGAAGAGAGCACAAGCCGAGCTCCAAGAAGTTATCAAAGAAGGAAATCCAGTACAAGAAGCAGATATCGTCCGACTCCCATATCTGCAGGCAATTGTCAAGGAAACCTTCAGGCTTCACCCACCAGTTCCATTTCTAGTACCTAGAAAAGTTGATTCTGATGTGAAGCTTTCCGGGTTTACCGTGCCCAAAAATGCACAAGTGTGGGTCAATGCTTGGGCAATTGGGAGAGATCCAGATACCTGGCAGAACCCGAACTCATTTGAGCCAGAGAGATTTCAGGGGTCCGAAATGGATGTTAAGGGTCGCGATTTTGAGCTGATTCCATTTGGTGCTGGCCGGCGTATCTGTCCTGGGTTACCTTTGGCAATTAGGATGCTACATTTAATATTGGGATCACTTATTCAATGTTTTGATTGGAAGTTGGAAGGTGGAATTCTACCAGAGAACATGGATATGGAGGAGAATTTTGGCTTAACCTTAGAGAGGGTTACGCGACTTCGTGCCATTCCAGTTCATGTCTAAGTTTTGCGTACCACATCAAACTATATCATGCACCAGGCTATGCAAGCCCAAATGCATAATGTAATAATCTCTACCAAGTAATTTTATGAATGTATCGTGATAGGAATAAAGATTTGTCACCAAGAGTAAGGCCTCATCCGGCCATCCCTGTTATGTTAGCTTGTCACAAAGCAGCATTCATGCGAAAGTTAGCACTCTTATGGTTGATTGCGCATTTTTCAGATGGAGAGACGTAGCAGTAGATTGCTTCTGTTTTAATTCCTTTCTTAAATGACAATAATCCCCTCCATCTCCTGTCTCCAATTTGTTATTGAATTAAAAGGACAAGTTAGGGAAAACCAAGAGCCAAGGGAACTGGAAAAGCCTTTTGGTTTACTCATCAGACGCTTTGGCTTCCCTTTCTACGAGCGTTTCATGCCTCTCTTTGTTCCCCTACTGGAATTTTTCTCACATAAAGGGAAGAGGGTATGAGAAGAAGATTAGGCCCCACAAAAATTGTCGGCAATCTTATGGTTGACTTATACTTTACTATGGTTATTAGTATAGTTGTATTTGGAGTATATTCACTATAGTTGATTAGTATAGTTGTACTAAATAGGGGATGTATTATGTACACTACTATAGTTGGTAATTACTCATACGCCTAACTAAATTAAATATTTGTTAAAAAATACATAATAATATTATCATATATATAGCATATACTAACTAACCGTGCGAAGCACGGGATGCTATCTAGTGATGAATAAAAAGTCTGCTTGAGCTCACTACCAGACTGTGATCTCCTACCTATCAACACCACCACACAGACATTCCTCTTATCCCACCATTGACGCTAACTCTGCTCCCAACTAACCTCCTGGTCTTCGCTTACCAGAATGACTTTCCACCAGGAGTTCAGAGTCGTAGTTGGCCCGAAGCCTTCTACCCTCCCATACACCGTATCCTTCAGCAGCTCTACTCCCCAAAGATATCTTGCTACTTTCTTTATTTTCTTTATCCTTAGTTCGGCTGAATTTGAAACTTACTCTCCCGGTGTTATTTCTTATAATCATCAGGTTTGTGCTTGTAACGCCGAGGATTTTAGACTAGAGCCGAAAACCACTACCATAGTACAAAGTTGACCACCACCAAGTAGGTTTAATAATTGTTTTAATCCGTGAGACATATACTAGACCACTTTAGAGGTATTCCTGCTGACATCAAGATGATTAAGTTCATTCCAGGCCTCTCCTATGCGTTGCAGCTGGTCTTAGCTACAAAGAATGGAATGCTGAGGCAGGAAAATGAGTTCTGTAAAGCATTGTTTTGCTTCAGATATCCACCGTCTCTCAAGGGAACGCTTAGAATTGGATTTTACTTGATTGTCAGATTGGTCGTTTTAGTTGTTCATAGTAGCATAAGAATTAGAGCAAAATACCCTGAGGTCACGGCTTTTTCCACTATTACACTCAGGGGTGTTTACCATGGGTTTCTTGACTTAAATCAAATAGCTAATATACAGTTTGCTATGTTTTTTAAACCTAACCACATCAAACTATAAGTCTATAACGTAACACCGTAAAATTCCATGGCAATTTTAAGCATTTTTCACATTAAGCCTTAAAAAATCAGAAGTATTAAAAGTACTAATGATGAAGCAATCAAGTGAGGAATAGGATTAGCCCAGTGATTTATAGTTCAATCTTTAAAACAACCTACAAATTAAATATTTTTCTTCACTAATTAAGATACACAAAGCCTAGATCATATTATGAATTCCACCAACTTTTAAAGGTGGTGAACACATAATAAAATGCATTGAACACAAAGCTCTTCACTTTCAAAGGAAAACAGACATGTTTCATGCTAATGTAAGTATGTAACAATGGAAGTGCACTGATGGCTCCATGCGTTATAGTGACACCACCCTGTCCCTAACCACAAACTCGAACCATAAGCATAAACAAATTAATTCTCTCGCCCCGAAGAATACAGATCATTTCTGCAGTTGCACAAGTAGAGTTACATAAATATTTTACATCATACATCACCAGCCCATAAATGCAAATCGTTGGAGAACAAAATTATCACAATTTAGCAAGTACTCCGTAAGAAATACAATCTCCGACATGTAGTCGTTAGACAATAAACATATACTCTGTAGTACAAAAGGGTTTCGCCAGCCGTCAGCGGAATCCAACAGTTTGACAGACAGTGGGAATACTAAACCAAGAGCAAAAGGAGATGTAATGACCACAACGATCCATAATCTTCTGCTACCCTCTCCTTACATGACCTGCCAGTTCTGCGATCACGAAAACCACCAATCTGACAATCCAGTTGTCCATTTTGGAAACGCTCCCCTGACGAACGAAGAAAGTGACCAGAGAAGTTGATCTCTAAACCTGAGGAGCTCCTGGGAAGGTAGAACAATTCCTCGCAAAATTTGTATTCCTTCCACAACAGGATAGTCTGAGTTTTAACAACGATTTCAGTTTCAATGGAAAGGCGTTGCAGTGCATTTGAGTGGTCTAGCAAGAACTTTATCATCTTGGTCTCAGCAGAATTACCTCTAATGTGTTCTAGTCTTACTGTCTTAAGCTTACTTAAACACTGGGGTGCAAAACCAGGTTCAGCCCAAGGTATGACTTCAACAGCATTGAGTTCAAGTGACAAAAGGAGGACCTCTAAGTTTGGACACCTATCTAGAAAATGCAGCACATCACTCCATCGGCCATATGGATCATTCATCTTCATTGTTAGTTCAGTCAGATTATCAAAAACTGGAAGAACACCACCAGAACCCATATAATTGACATCTCGGCCAGAAGACAACACAGTTGTGTTTGAATCATTGACAAAGACGCAATATCGTAAACAAAGAACTGGTATTGTAAGGCGTCGGAGCTTAGACACATTAATCAAGAATTTGACCTTAACCGAAAAATCAAACATGTTTACATCAAATGCCTTCAAATGGTGAGCTGATGAATCCAAACAACAGTTACTTTCACTGAAATCCCCCCAAAGAAGAACATCCTCCAACATCAGGCAATACTTAAACACTAAGGCTAACATATCACAGTTCAAAACACGTAGACACAGATGAAGCTTTATGTTAGGAAGATTAGGAAAAATCCCGTTATCAGGCACTTGAATACATAAGTTTCCCATCATAACAAGACTTCGCAAAGTTTGGCATTCGAAAACACGAGATGAGACTTGTACTACATATCGTAAAAAAGTTTAGATTTGTAACTCAATATCCTGAACGTTACGAGCACAAACTTGATCAATGCATGAAACTATGCTCGAGGAGCAAGTTTTCAACTCAACCTCATTACGAGCACAAACTTGAATAAAGTACACTTTAAACTGAAGCAAGAAGCGACATATATATGATATATAAGTGAAGGTTTTTCCATGAAAGACGAGGTTGGTAAGTCGGGTCCAGAGGTAGCGCCAACGGGGGGCTAAGATGGACGTCCTGACAGCGGTTTCGACAGGAAGGAAGTTGAGTATGTCTACAAGGAGACCGTCAGGGAGTGCGCTCAACCGGTCATTTTCACCATCATCACTATCAGTAGTTAAATCCAACCTTCTGTTTTTACCTTTGCTACCCATGATTTTCTTCTAAATTTGTACGTAGATGGTGTAGTTAGTAACTCTGCAAGAAAGGGGTCAGGGATGAATGAGAGCAGAAAAACGAAGAGAGACTTGCAAGGGAAGCCAAAATGATGGCCTTATGCGATGTGAGCCAGAGATTTTCTAGTTTCTTTCGGTATTTAGGTAAGATTTTAGACTAAATTAACACAAAAAGTATTCTTGGAAAATACAAAATATATGATTTTTAATAGTCCATGTATACCTTTATCTTTTTTTTTTTTTGTGAGAAATGAGTCAAATTGCATTAATGAAAAGTCATACGATATCTACACCAGATACTGAACATTACAGAATACAAATCTAACATAGGTAGACGAATCCCAATCCCATAAATACTACGATCAGAAGTACATAGATATGATGCTTCAGAACGCCCTCTATAATGTTGTGCCAAGACAGTTTTGAGCGAGGGTAACTTGCATACCACCGTATAAGTCGCAAAGCAAGACCGAGACCAACGGGAACAAGTAGATCCGAACAACTTCCACCAGGAAAATGTTGGATCTTTCCAATCAAACCAAACTCTCACAAAAGGAGACACAAAAGCTCCCATAAAAGGGGAGAGGAAACCACCCATAAAGGAGGGACAAAAACTCTCATAAGGAGAGATAAAATTATTTATAAGACATAATATTAGATTAAGCATAAAGGAAATAAAAAATCATGCCGGGAATGACCTCAAGAGGCCACTCCTAGCCTGAGAGGAGTTTTGAGGAGTGGGAGGGAACTTTAGAGAGAGAGGAGTAATTTCAAGAGTGGTTATGCCTTATGTATACCTTTATCTACTCCGTCTCCCATGTAAAGTTCAAAAACAACCTTCTCAATGCATTAATAAATAATTTTTAAAAATATGTTGAACAATAATATAAATATGATATTGGGTTATTATTCAAGTGGTTTTTGAGAAAGAGAGGTTAAATTTAGTGTCCGCATCACACTTATTAGCTGTTTTACATTGCCAAATAAAGTTAAAAATTACCGGCCAGTTACAAAAAAAAGGTTGATCTTGCACGTAAAGAATATTTCTTTCTTTTTAACTTGAATTTTCAACCTCAAATAAATTTTCACTCACATGGAAATGAAAATTAAAACTTATACTATATTTATTTAATACGTATAGACCTAACTGGGTTTGTCCATTGAATGGTTTAAACTTTAAAAAAATCGCATTTGATGTGGTTTGGCGCAATTTGAAAAGTAAATTGGTCCTATTTGGTTTAGAGAAAAAAGTCATACCATATTTTACATTATTATTTGGCTTTTGAAAAATGAAAATCCAAACCAAACCAGCCAAACCGCAAATCGTTATACACTATTTTGCATATAATTAATTAGAAAAGCAAATATTTAGAAGACGAAAATTTACGGAATAAAATGATCCTTCATTATATCTACTTTAAATAATAATATGAACATGCCAAATAAAAAGACAATTGCATGGTTTGTTTCAATAATTTGAGGCTGTAGATCTTTATTTTTATTTTTACTTTATCATCTAAGTTGATAAAGGTTCAGCCGTAAACAAAACCCTTAAATGTGATGGTTTGACATTTCTTGTATGAGAGAGCTTTATGTAGCAAGTGATGGTTTGACATTGACACAAATTGCCATAGCCAACAATCCTGTTGGGAGATTTGATCTTAAGGTGGCTGGTACTACGAATGGGCTGGTAGTGCTGCAGAAGATTGAAGGCCAGCCCTACAGACTACGGTTTCAACCCATGAGGAGCAATTAACTTAGTTGATAAATGGAAAGATTTGCCATCCCTCGATTAGCAACATATTTACATCTAACCTTCTTATCCATTAAATGTGATGCATCAATTCATGGCTTCATGGGTCTGAGTGTCCTTTACTGACATGAAGAATGAAACAGCCCCTGCTAGGATCAGGTATGGATATTGCAAATTATTAGGTACATGTCTAACTTTTTTTTTTTTTTTTGAGGGAAGGTACATGTCTAACTTAAGATACTTTTTATTTTTTTTTTTGATTTTTTTTTTTTTTGTTAAAAATAAATAAAGAAACATACAAAATACTTGATACATATTCTTAGGTGTATGCAATAGATTTTGAGTGTTGAGATCCTCTAGAGTTGAAAAACAACTCTATAGTGTAGAGTTTCCTTAAAACATTGCTAATTTACTTTACATTTTTCCTTTTGGTATTTTGGTCATGCATGCCACTTCTCATGCTACCAATTATGGTAAACTTTACAAACTTTATTTTTTTTTTTGGTGAAAAACTTTACAAACTTTATGATAATAAATTCTAAAGGATCCAAGCCCACGGAGTATGTACTAAGAGGTAATTAAAGTAGTTTTTCAATGAAGTAGAATGAAAAGGCTCAGCAAAACAAGAACTTAAGTTAATATAAGCGCAACTCTCCCAATATTTAGTAATTTTATATTTCTAACTTCTATCTTTTAATTCTTTTATTATTCATTTATTCACTTATCTAACATTTTACTTTCTATTTGGAAGGTGTACTCTTTTATAAGTGCTTTTCAAGCTTCCTAATTTTGCTTACTAATTATCCCAAAAAATAAATAATTGCTTCCTAGTTTTCTTTTTGTCTATCACGTACATATGCAAGTTATATCGTATTGGAAGTGGAAATTATACATTACCGCGGCTTGAACGTTTCAATTTATCAACTTATATGCCATTTGATAGATTTGTTATGTGTTTTTTAAATTTTTTACTCTACGATACTTGCTAATTATTATTATGATTTTTGATTCAAAATAACATGATGTTCATCATGATAATATGTGATTAATAAGTTTATAGTTAGACTTGATTTGTTGTTGTTTCTTAATATAATTCTTATGCTCACTTCTATATTCAATGTACTTTGTAGCATCACCCGTCCGCCCCTGCCCCTTCCTAACTCAAATTCCTGGCTCCTTTACTGGTCACTTGGTGTTTAGGTAGTACTTAAATTAGACACAACTCTTTCACATGTATTATTTTAATCTTTTATAATGGCACCTAAATTAAATATCACCTTCTGACGGTTTGTCATTATATGTCATCCATTCTACTGCACATTTTGGATTACATATTTTTCGTGTAGATATCTTATAGCATCTTATGGACCCAATATTAAAAATTTTTTTTTAGATCCTAATGGACCCAATATTAAATAATAGAAGTGAAGTTGCCTAACACTACCTTATTCTCGTGCAATTTTAAAAAAACTTGTAAAACAAGAGCGACAAGAGTTTAGATGGGATAATTTAGATTGTTTATATATGCAAATCCATCCAATAACACCATCCAATAACACGACAACACATGTTAACCACTTACCATCCTAACTAGACTTTAAACTCTGCTGTCTTTGATCGCGTGCTTTATCATTAGTCTCCAGATTACCAAAAAAAAAAAATCAGTAGTCTCCACCTAAAAAAGAATAGGATACACCAACTTGAAGATTTTTTTTGGTAAGCAACTTAATTTATATTAAATCTAACGCCACAATTGTCAGGAGTTGTGAGTAAAGACAAATTTTATGGTTTATAATTCCCTTCGTCCCAATATATTAGCCTCATATATGTTTTTGGCACAAAGATTCAAAAGAGAAAAAACTAGAGGGTCCTACATACTGAAATTGATGAGTTAAAAAGGAGATTGTGGTAGGCCTTTCTAAGTAAATGTTGGTTCACAGTCTCCACCCATAAACAAGGGCATTTTTGTGATAAAAGCGACCAAAATTTTATCAAATAAGAAATAAGGCTATTATATTGGAACTCCTTTGAATAAATATGGGGCGAATTATTGAGACGAAGAGAGTACTTCGTACTATACAGTTTGCCATTAAAAATAATTGAATGAGAAATTATTCTAGCCAATCGACACAACTAATTTCTTCCCACTAATCAAACAAGCCGACAATACCAGCCAACCAACAACACCAACCGCCAAACAAGGCCAAAATGTAAACGAGCTCGTGGACTATAAATCAGCAAACGAAACGATACAAATAATATTAAGTAGCAAGGAGCAGAGCTGCAGCGGAGACTAATGGATTACCTGAGCTTTATCCTGTGTGTTTTACTAGCATGGCTTGCAATCCAACTCCTGTATTCAACTCTAAAAAACAAGAAGAGTGGTTCAAATCTAAGAACATTACCACCAGGTCCTCCCCCTCTACCCATCTTCGGCAACCTCTTCAGCCTTGGCACCAACCCGCATATCTCCTTGACCGAACTTGCCAAGACATATGGTCCTCTGATGACACTGCACCTTGGTCAAGTGCAAACAGTTATTATTTCTTCAGCTTCCATGGCCAAAGAACCCTTCAAAAGAATGATTCTTTCTTCTCCACCCGCAACATCATTGATGCTGTTTCTACGCTCAACCACCATGAAAACTCAGTAGCCTGGTTGCCGCCAGGATCTCAATGGCGAAAGCTTAGGAAAATCTGCAACTCTCATGTTTTCTCTAACAGTAGACTTGTTACAAGTGCAAGCCTCCGAAAAAATAAGGTGGAAAATCTCCTTTTATATGTTGAGAAGTGCAGTGAAACCGGTGTAGCAGTGGACATCGGCCAGGCAGCCTTCACCACTACTCTCAATTTGTTATCGAACACCTTTTTCTCGATAGACATAGGCGATCCTACTTCAGAATTCTGTCGTGAATTTAGAGACACTATACGAGGCATAATGGAAGAATTGGGAAGACCCAACTCTGCAGATTACTTCCCTCTCCTGAAAATGATAGACCCACAGGGGGTCAAGCGGCGCACAAGGGTTCACTTCGGTAAGATGATCAACCTGTTCAACACCATTATTGACCAGCGGTTGAAGGGGGAGAGCCCATCAGGCACAACACATGGACATGATTTTCTTGATGCACTGCTAGGGATCGACGAAGAGAATGCTGAGCAGCTTGAACCATCACAAATTCCTTTTTTATTTATAGTATACTACTAGCTCTTCCCTTCTCGATCACTACTAAACTTATATATTCAGTTGGACCTCTCTGTACAACTTCAAAGTTTAATTTGACATGAATTCTTTGCAGGACCTTTTTGGTGCTGGATCCGATACGACGTCCACCACACTTGAATGGGCAATGGCAGAACTATTGCACAACCCACAGAAAATGAAGAGAGCACAAGCAGAGCTCCAAGAAGTCATCAAAGAAGGAAATTCAGTACAAGAAGCAGATATCGTCCGACTCCCATATCTACAGGCAGTTGTCAAGGAAAACTTCAGGCTTCACCCACCAGTTCCATTTCTATTACCTAGAAAAGTTGATTCTGATGTGAAGCTTTCCGGGTTTACCGTGCCCAAAAATGCACAAGTGTGGGTCAATGCATGGGCAATTGGAAGAGATCCAGATACCTGGCAGAACCCCAACTCATTTGAGCCAGAGAGATTTCTGGGGTCAGAAATTGATGTTAAGGGTCGCGATTTTGAGCTAATTCCATTTGGTGCTGGCCGGCGTATCTGTCCTGGGTTACCTTTGGCAAATAGGATGCTGCATCTAATATTGGGATCACTTATTCAACGTTTTGATTGGAAGTTGGAAGGTGGAATTCTACCAGAGAACATGGATATGGAGGAGAATTTTGGTTTAACCTTCGAGAGGACTACGCGACTGCGTGCCATTCCAGTTCATATCTAAGTTTTTTTAACTCATCAAACGATAGCATTTATTTCAAAAAAAATAACTTTAGCATGCACTAGGCTGTGCAAGCCCAAATGCATAAATGTAATAATCTCTACAAAGTAATTGTTTGATTGTATCGTGATAGGAATAAAGATATGCCCCAAGAATAAGGCCCCATCCCTGTTAAGTCAGCTTGTCACAAAGCAGCATTCATGCGAAAGTTAGCATGAATGTTATGGAAAACTCTTGTTTCCTTAAGCCACAAGTTACCTATTTTCTTATTACCGTCTCACCCTAATTAATATGATAAGAAGAAGAATAAAATCTTTTTATATTGTTCAATAGTTTATTGGAAATTTTGTATTATACCACTTGATTGTTCAATAGTTTAGAGGATCATGACGATCAATTCTACCATCCATAATACCTGTATCTTGTGTTTACAACTTCCAATCTTAAAAAAACTTAATAATGGTTGGAAATTTCTCTGTTGAGCTGCCTACTGTTGCAGTATTTACTCTTCCTAAATTAGTGGAGCTTCATTTGGAACTACTCATGTCACTTTAAATTCGGATTTCTTGGCCAAGTTGTTGAAGTTTTCGCCCGAATTGGACCACTTGTTTTTGTGGGGAAAATTCATGGAGGCCCTGGAGGGTGAACTTTGTTTGGATTCATCAGCTCAGCAACTAACACTTTTGGATATAAATATGATTGGGATACAACCACCGATTATATTCGTGATCAATGCCTCTAAGCTAGAACTCCTTGAGATATATGCTCCTAGTTTAGTATTTTATCATTTTGTTGAGAGTGCTAGTAAAATAGTGTCTACTGATATTCGCTCCGAACCCGAATTTCTTGAAGAAAAACATTGTCTTCGCTTCACAGCGGACCTTTGCTCAACTTCTGTCCAGCGTTTGTTCCCTTTGTATAAATGCTACTATGCTAAAGGCCGCCCTTGATAGTGTTGGTTCTCATAGTCATAGTGCTCTTCCAATTTTCAAGAATCTGATCAATTTAACAATTGAATTTTCTGATCCTAGTTGTTGGCGGAACGATGTTCTTGTTTTTTTAGGTTGTTGTCCTAACTTATAGGATGTTCTTCTAGAACTAGCAGCAACTCAATCAAAACACTAGTGATGAAATGGGTGAAAACAGATTCTTTACCACCTTTTTTATTGACTCGGGTCAAGCGCATAACACTTAGAAATGTAACTGATGATTCCGCTGACTTCTAGATGAAGAAGTTCATCCTAAGTAACTCGTATGTATTGGAGCTTCTTTCTATTCATGTTTGTATTATAACTTCAATGAGTGCAACCGGACTATGGAAGGAATCTAGTTTATGTGACAATTTGTTATTGCTTCCCAAGACCTCCAAGACTTGTAAGATCGAATTCGCCGGCAGTTATCTCAGTTCATCAAGTGACAGTTTCAGCGATAATGCTCTCGATTGTCGAATTAGTCATAATGGCTACCATGAGTAGTATATGCATCTTAGGATGGTAGGGTTGGCACTTGACTAAAAGATATACTAGTTAGTGAATTTCATCTTTCTATGTATGTAACTTTATTTGTATAAGAAAACCATTTCTCAACTCTTGTTCTTGTGTATGGACTGATGTATCTTTCTTCAAGAGTACATGAAATGGAATATAGTTCAAGTTATCTATTCTACTTTGGTTGTGGTGTATTTATGATCGATTTGGATGTATAGAAGTAGCATATATTTCAAAAAAAAAAAAAAAAAAAGTAGCATATATTACATTAAATATGTGGTGCGCGCGCCTTAAACAGGACAAAAGAAGACTAGTATACAAACTACTCATTCATCTATTTAGATTGCATAGCTTTTTGTCTGTAATGCACTAATGCATGAAGCATTGTGTTGTCAGTTAAGAATGAATTTTCTAGTAGCTGTTCACTGCAGTAGAAAAGATCAGTTTTCCTGTTTCCACTTAAATTTAATGGAGGTCAATTTTTGTGATAATATGACCTTCTTAAGCTTTGGTTTTGAGGGGAAGACATTAGACGGGATCTAATTGATAGGACTGGACTACTTGAAAGAGTCAAATGACTTGATCGTGCAAACAATTACTAGATCGGTATCTACTACTCCCATCATTGTCATCAACTTCCTTTTTCAGTGTCCTTCAACGGGTCTAATGTTTTTTGGACTGTATATATAGGTTTTTCGTTGTCCTTTTACTAGTTCTTGGGGATACGTAGGATGGGTGTTTGAACCTGTTATATGATGGTCACAAGGATATGAATCCTAGCCAAGGTGCATAAGATAGCATAACTAAGGTGTTTAAAGGCCCCTTGCATGATGACTAAACAACGCAAACAAATAAATGGGAAGAAAATTCAGTTCAACTTGAAATTTGCTTATTGGTAATAGTGGTTGGTAAAATCAGTAAATAAGATCGTAATACATCCAATCAAATTTTTTTTTTTTTTTTTTGACATTGGACCAAATACACAACCAAAAATTTATAATGAAAGTATTTGACGAACAACGCTTGCCAAGTCGCAAGCTAAAAATTCCTGAAGTACGTTTCAGAATCCTTCAGGCTAGACTTGCTTCTCCAAATTGCGCTCTCAATTACCGACTTCACATTGATTTAAAAGGTTCATCAGAAACTCCCTTTGCATCAATCCTAAACTTCCAAAAAATGAAGCTGAGTTTCAGCTTTTTATATTCTCTAGCCTCACACTGTCACACAGCATCACGTCAGCTAACTGAAAACAATGCAAATTGACGAAGGTACATAAATTAAGGCCCTTTATCAGATTCAGTACAGACGATAAAAGCAGCAAATATGAATCATAGACGTCAAACAACATTATCTGAAGCAAGATCCAAAATTTTTGCAACATGTATTTTTCAATTAAACACATCAAAAGAGAGTTGCTTTAGCAATATCCAATGTTTGAGAAGCAGTTAAAAGTCCTATACTGATACATTTACATTCCTGGAAAGGAGAAATAGATAACCACTTAAGACCAAAATGAGGCGCAATTACCAGGACGATCAAAAAGCAGCTGCTCACCTCATCGATCCTTCCATAAATTGCTAGCTGACTCACCAGAAGATGCATATACTAACACTTGCGAGAACGACTGATGAGACAAGCAAGTATTCCATTGCTAAGACATTTACTTGACGAACTGATAAAGCTACCAGAAAAATTAATTTGACAGATGGAGGATTTTCTGGGAAGGTGGAACAATGCCTCACAGAATTCATATTCCTTCCAGAGTTGTGCTCCCTTCCTTGTAGCTAAGATACCAGCAGTAATACTAAGCTGCTGCAGTGCATTTGATTTGTCTAGAATAAACTTTATCATCTTGAAATCAACAGAATTTCCTCTAAGATTTGCCAGTCTTACTCTGTTGATCCGATTCAAACAACGAGGTACCGAATCAGGTTTAGCCCACCCTATCACCTGCTCACGATCTTGTGCTAGCGGCACATCAAGAACCTCTAGGTTGGGACAGTGATCTAGTAAAAGCAGTACATCGTTCCAGCAGCCACTAGGATAGTCTAACTTGATCTTAAGTCGAGTCAGATTATCAAAATTTGAAAAAGAGCCAAGATCACTAAATGCCTTCAATGTAGTACCATTTAGGCAGAGAAGCCTAATGCTCGTTATCGTTTGAGCAAGCGCCATAGTGAGGCCACGATAATCATCTCCTACAAGGAGCTCAGATTGCAGGCGGATATTTGCTTCCAATAATCCCGACTTCTCATTCTCGACAAAATGATAACACGGTAAGCAAAGAAAGTGCAGTGTAAGGTATTGTAGCTTAGACACATTGATCAAAAAATTAACCCGCAGGGGAATGGCCGAGATATTGATTATTGACAGTGACTTCAATTTGTGAGAAGATAAATCCAAACAACATCCACTGTCACTAAATTCCCCCCTCAAAAATACATACTTCAATAAAGGGCAAGAGTTAAAAATTGCAGCCAACAAATTGGTGTCCAAATCAGCGATTTCCAGATGAAGAATCTTGAGATTAGGAAGACACGTACTTACCATTTTACCACTATCAGGCAGCAACTTAAAACAAAGGTCTCCAACCAATATGAGACTTCGCAAAGACGGACATTGCAAAACAAAAGTTGAAACAGGAATGCAAGAGGTTGGTGAAAAAACACAGCTTGTATATCTTACCTCTATATGCTCAGCATTTCGATAGCAGATATGACGAAGCCAAGATTCAATGGAGGAGGTACAATGTCGAAACTCAGCCTTCCAAACATGAGGCAAACTAATAACGAAACGTTGTATTTTACGCGAGGTGAGTTGCTGGAGGAGAATGTGGTTGATCACGGTGAAGAAACTGCCACTATAGTCAGGATGCGGCACGCTTGGTGGGAAGTTTCGTTTGTTGAAAACGAGGTGGGTAACTTGAGTCCAGAGATGTTGCCAACGGCTAGATAAGACTGAGGTTGTGGCTGCGGTTTCGATAGGGAGGAGATTGAGGATGTCCACAAGGAGACTCTCAGGGAGTGCGCTCAATCTGTCTTCATGTTCGGCATCAGTACCATTGTCATGACAGTAGAGAATTTTATTAGTCGATTCTATTCTTCTCCCCTTTGCTTTTCTCTCCATGTTTTCTGCCTATTAAGGCCTCTGAAAGGATTTAATGGACGTAAAGTTAGGACTATAACACTGGGTTTAGTGGCATTTATATGGTAAATGTGCGGACTATGGCCATTGGGAGCAGGCAATTAAAGCCAGACATTGGAAACTGGTAGACAGGGAAGCCTAAACGCGTCAGTGCGTATTGAGAATGGAAAACAGAAGCCAAAACGTCAAAACTCTCAGGGGTTGGACAATTGATTTTTTTTTTTCTATCTTTTTTCGTGAGTGATTCTTCGTATAAAGTAGAAAAAGAAAATTATTTTCAATTTGTGTTTGTCTTCAATATCTATATAAAGGCATTCAAACCCAGACATTGCGCCACGTCATTTTTCATCAAATAAACAGAAAAAAGTTAGGGTAATTCCGGTTGGTACCCTTAAGCTTTTGCAATTTTCAGAAAATACCCATTCTTAGCAACACTTTCTAATAGCTACCCTAAGGGTTTGGAATTAGTGTGTTCCATAACCAAAATAACAAAGTGCTTTTAAGTTTCGTTGTTAAAACTTTTTTCCACCATCCCCTTTTGTAATTCCCCACCATACTTTAAATCTCGGTCCCTTTTCTTGCATCATATCCACTAGACTTTATCTTCGTTTTGTTCTTTTCTCATTAGATTTTGTATTTTTATAATTTATTCACATGGGTATTGCAAGAATAAGATCTATATGAATGAAATTTTGAGCAATAATACTGATTACTTCAGTGAATAAAATCAGAAAATTTTTATTACTTGGATGTGAGAAGTTTTTGTATAACTGTTCTCGCTAGTTGCCTCCTTCATGCGAAGCACTTGCTTTATGTCCATTGCCAACCTCGCTGTATTTTCAGTCTCCCTCGCCACATCTTTCAATAATTCAATTCAGTGATGTGATTATTGTACTCTTACTCGTACGTTTATTATAGCTCGATGTGATGCACAACCTTGAAGATGATGTGCTCTATTTATTGTGAGTGGTTTAGCAGTGATAACAGAAGGGATGGCAGACTTTTAGTCATTTGACTTTTCCCTCCTCTAGACGAATTTCACGAACACATCCAACATCTGATAGTATTAATTTGGCATTTTCCAAAAAATACCTAAAAATATGGTAATAAAGCCTTGTCGCCTTAATTCTACCAGTATCTAACATTTGTTCTAGTGTCTAAGATTAGTTTGAAAATTGTATCGACGTCCACATGTTTATTATATTTCTTCTTTTACACAGACAAAGTAGTTGTGTTCCTTTGTCCAATATGGCTAAAAGCAAGACTAAACGTCTAAACGAAGCGGAAAAAGAAAGAAAACAAGTTAGGAAATAGATGGATCACATAGATTCATGAACGCAGCCAGGATTTGAAGTCTACCGGGGTTGATGATCATGGCCTGTCAACATTATATATAAACTAGATATATTGACAACATAAATATGTATTGTTGTGCGCGAGCGTGGTGATTAAAGCGATTTAAAACAGATAATAATAATAAATTAAAGACAACAAATATGACGTGGTTCACTATTGATGTGATAGCTATGCCCAATAAATAGAGGAACCCGGATTTCACTATTAAGGAGAACAAAAGTACACAATACAAACCAAAAATTCGGGCACAGATGAGAACTGATGAGAAAATTCTAAGCCTAGTGATTTTCTCCCTGACTTTCTCTTATATATTGAACCCTACTAGTGCAATCACAATACAACAAGGAAACTATAAGATATTAGGAATATAAAAATATTCCAAATATCTAAAACACTTAACAAAATGAAGCTCGAAGAAAACAATCTGACGGACGAGCTCAAGGAGTTTGCTCGACTCGAGCTAACTTTCTCGCTCGACTCGAACAAGTGTTGTTCCTCAACTCCTTCCTTGTTCTGCACGACACCTCCACTCGAGACACCGCTCGAGTGAGCACTCGAATGACACGCACGAACCCGACTCCTTTTTCCCATCTCATCTGAATCCGAAACCGAACAAGTTCAAGTCACGAAACTAACAATTCTCCACCTTGACTTGAACTTCCTCACACAACGACATATATATAAAGTGCACACTAACGTATCCTCATACCCAAAATTGCATACGGATATTGTATGAGATATTAAACGTAAATTGAAGCGTACGCACACTGAAGCGCATAAGATCAAACTCCTACGTATTTATGGTCATATAAATCCCGATAGTTCAAATCACAAACACAAATGTCATACCCAGAATATTGTTTTGATATCTTGAATCTCTATTCTAAGTGTTGCAATACACGACTACCATAAGCTTACACCAAGCCCAGATTTGATTCAAACAAAACTCAAACAGATGACACACAACCTGTGAGCCCAGATTGCCCCTCTAGAGGTACAAAATGACTCCACCTAGAGTCCAAGACCACCCCTTTCACGGGGCACAGATCGCCTCATTGAGGCGCATATACAGACGTTGGCATATCCTCTGAATAACCTCCACCTAACAAAACTCATCCCTCCATTGAACTCAAAAATCCAGATTTCCCCTATCCTCTCATATATCCCACGTGCTTGTATTTTTACTCCACTAATTGAAGACCTTGTTTGTCAACCTATCCTAATTCTGATGGGCCCTCTTTTTGACTTTTGGGTGAAAGGTGTAATGGGCACTGTACAAAATGGCTTTTTTGGCCAACTTCACTATCACATGGTGAATTTGAAGAAACTGGTTGGTGAAATCCATAATTTTTATGGGATTTTGAATCTTATAGGTTTTTTATAGGTTAGGTAAAAATTTGATGGGAGAGAGGGAGATTTTATAAAGTGTTGGTTAGGAATTCATGAGGGTGGGGAGGGGGGCATGGTTAGCATGGTGGTGGAGAAAGACGGGTTTGTCGGGTTTATTTTGGGTTGGGATAGCGAGTGGTAAGCTGCTATATTTATGGTGTTTGCAAAGTGGTTGGAACAATTTTTATATGGTGGTTTTAGGGTGGTGGTGCTTGTTTAGGATGGTTGGTAAGGTGTTTGCCATGGTTAAGGTTTTAGGGAGGGGAATGTGGGAGGGGGTGATGAAGAAAGGAGGAGTTGAATTGGAGGGAAATAACCAACATGGTTAACAAATGGGTTTTAAAAAAAATGCCATGTTAGAGGTTGTGAGTTGTGACGACTATATATAAACTTACAGGTAAACCGATCACTAGGCACAAAAACTAAAAAGATAAGATAGACTTGAGAATACGAGGAATAATCCAAACTTGTGAATACAAATGAAAGACGAGGTAAAACTTATTCCAAGCAATATTTTTTCCAAACAAAAAACAAAATCTACTATATAAAGCAAGTAAGCAAGTAATATGTACATTTTTTCAGATCGATCTCTCCCTCTAAAAAATGCTGCTCTTCCTTTTGCTTGTAGCCCTCTCTTTTATGTTCTTTCTCCATTCATGGCAAAGAAAAAAGGAGCCATTTCGTCCTCTTCCTGGCCCTAGAGGGCTTCCAGTCATTGGAAACCTACATCAGTTCAACTTCTCTGCACCTGTTATCTACTTTGCGAAGCTAGCAAAAAGCTATGGCCCGATCATAACTTTACGTATAGGATGTCGACATATAGTTGTTGTTCAATCAGCCAAGACAGCCAAAGAGGTTCTGCAAACACAGGACCTTAACTTTTGCAGCAGACCATCCATGGTTGGGCTGCAAAAACTAAGTTACAACGGTTTAGACATAGCATTTGCCCCGTATAATGAGTATTTCAGGGAAGTGAAGAAGATCAGCGTTATTCATCTCCTTAGCTCCAGTAGAGTGCAATCTTCTGCCCCTATCAGGCAAGAAGAAACCTCAAGGCTTTTAATGAGAATCTCTTCCATGTCCTCTGCTTCTGAAGTCGTCAACTTGAGTGAAGTACTGCTAAGATTTGCCGCTACGGTTATGTGCAGGATTGCTTTTGGGAAGAGGTATAATCTCACCTACTTAACCTCATAACGCTATGTCGCAATCGTCAGCACATTCTGATACAAAATAGATATAGTTCTACAGTTGTACTTCCGGAGTATGAATTATGATAAGAAATAAGTGGTGTTTACTTGTTTTACTTGTCTTGGGTTACCTAATCTTAGGCCTCAAAGTAAAACCTTACACTTAATTTGAGAAAGGAAGTCTTGTGATAGACTGTCCTTTTATTATCATAAAAATAGGCATGATCCCAACAAAATGATGCATCCCTCATATTTTACTTGACTTGGACCTGCGAAAAGCTTGAGTAGATTTAGTTTGTTTGGAAGAAACCCATATAATTTTATTATAAAAATAGTCTTTTCCAAGAATTTGTCCACTTAGTTTACCACACTTCTTTTGCATGGGTAGTACTTTTATTTGGCTCTCGCAAATTCAACAGACTTTTTAAATATACTCTTTACTAGCTAGCGAGTTCCAAAATCATACGGTTTGCCATCTGTATGTTAGGAAGTATAACTGTATAAGCATCCAAACTGACGATGAAATCAAAAGTTGTCAATGAACAGCTTACTTGCTGTATCCACAGGTATGAAAATGACGAAGGGCCAAGGAGCAGATTCCATAGCCTCTTACATGAAGCTGAGACCTCATTCACGACCTTCTATTTCTCTGATTACTTCCCTTATGTTGGATGGCTTGATAAGCTGATTGGACAATCCTCCAAACTTGAGAGAGCGTTTATGAATTTGGATATGTTCTATGAAGAAATCATTAATGACCATCTTAATGCACACTGTCCTAAATCGGACCAAGAGAATATCATTGACGTACTACTCCGCCTCCAGAAAGAGCGTTCCTTAGCGTTCGAGCTAACTTTAGACCACATCAAAGCAATATTAATGGTAAGCACAATGTTATGTTTTACTTAAAAGTATCTAAACTAGTATTTTTCTCTCTAAATTTAAGGAAACGATGACTTCAATGTGTAGTATTTTGTTACAAAGTAACTTCGAACATGGTTTCCAGAAGTGACTTGGAGCTTTGAAGAGATAAACGTACTCTAGATCTATAATTCCAACTTTTGTGAAGCTTTCGTAACTTTTAGATGGCTATTTGATCTCGGATAAGAATAATTTTTCCTTTTTCTGATAAATTCTTAATTTTTTATTCGATATGTTTTTTATGATGAATACCACCACGGCACCACTATAGTTTTCAGTATGTAATGACACTATCAATTCCTTCTACAGAATATATTTGTAGCAGGAACAGATACAAGTTCAATCATGGTAATTTGGGCAATGACTGAGCTTATAAAGAACCCTGACGCGATGAGAAAGGTACAAGAGGAGCTTAGGAGTGCACTACCAAACAAGGATAATATGAAGGAGGATGATCTTCAAAATTTGAAATACTTCAAAGCAGTGGTGAAGGAAACATTCAGACTACACCCTGCTAGTCCATTGTTAGTTGCACATGAAACAATCCAGAAAAGCAAAATAGAAGGATATGACATCTTGCCTAAAACTTTAGTATATGTGAATGCGTGGGCCATTGGAAGAGACCCTGAATCTTGGAAGGACCCTGAAAAATTTATGCCAGAAAGATTCATGGACAGTTTAATAGATTTCAAAGGACAGGATTTTGAGCTAATTCCTTTTGGTGCTGGAAGAAGAATATGCCCTGGCTTGCGTCTTGGTATGGCTAACTTAGAGCTTACACTAGCCAATTTATTGTATGCTTTCGACTGGGAATTGCCTTTGGGGGTAAAGAAGGAAGACGTTGACACAGATACACTCCTTGGTATTGCTATGCATAAGAAAAATCCACTTTGTCTTGTAGCACGACTCCCAGCAGGAGGTGTATAAATATGTCAAGAAGGAAGTTTGGTTTGTTAACCTGAAGTAATTGATTGCTCATATACGAGCTAATATCTGTGTAGTAGTACAGAGTATCAAGTATATGTGTATTTGTAGATAGTCTGATGTGTCAACATGTTTGGCCCAATGATAATACTAATTAGAATGTATAGTATGTCACGATAAACTACGTTACAAAAATAAGATGATCAAACAAGATCCTGATTTATTCGCGTTATTCTCATACTTAGCCAACAATACCATTTATAGTAAATTATATTGCGCACCCATTGCATAGCCTTGAACATATCATTCGTAATGGAGCTGAGAATATAATAAAAAGAGATCATTTCCTCCATGAGAAATAAGATGACGCCATCGGGTGAAATCGAATTTGGCCGCCACCCTCTCACAACGGATATTTATATTCCTCTATATTATTGGAGTCCATCAACTATTATAATAGCACATGTGAGAAAGTGACGCTCAAATTCAGCACCTCCCTATGGCTCCCTATGTCTTTGGTCCTTTGTACAGTCAAGATAGACGTGAATTATTGGATTTAATCGCTAGGAGTACTCGAGAAACGGTTTTCGTAGGAAAAACCACGCTCGATTTTGATCATGCAGTAGTTGATGACACATCATATCAACAATGACACATCATATCAAGAGTTTATGACACATCGTATCCTTAAATAAAAACTTTAACAACATCATATTTCAATAGAGTTGGTGGGGGCCATTGCCCCTGTGGCCCTCTTATTACCTCCGCCCCTAGCTAATAATATAAAACACCTAACGAAATTAGCCCAAAAATCAAGATACCAAGAAATAAAATAATCCTATTTCTAGATCAGTTATTACAATCTAGTCACTCTATTTTTATCAATACTTAATACTTTTCAAAATATATGACAGAAAATTTAAAAAGTGTAAAACATTGATAATTAAAAATGAAGGGATTACATGTTATAGATAGACTTTTTGTGTTAACAGTAACTAATTTGTGTTTTTTATTTTTGGTTGTATAAGATCTCTTCAGTTGACCAAAAGCCACTTACATCTTATCGATTTATCGAGCTGGTAGGATTGTAGGAAGGCGTGGTCATTGACTAACTTAGCTTGGGATCTTAAGGGGTATATGCTTAGTACACCATAGATTGAATTTCCTACACATCAAGATAAGAACGGCATATGATGATACGGAGTATGTAATAATCAATACAATAAGGTGCTATTTTTGTTTTTAATTCAACAATCGAGCGGCAGCCGGCTGCTGTGAAGCTTAATTTAAACAAGTATACATCTAGTAGCACACGTACATAGGACTACGTTTAAACTGGAGTATTTACTAGTAGTCTAGTACCCACTTGAAGTTTTGCCCGGCCTTCTATAATCCATACTGTTCTATTAATATCGCCCTTTCCATTACCTGTTCTCCATCCATATCCTCGATCAAAATTTCAACCCTCTCAAGACAACCCTACAAAAGATACACAGGAAAACAAAATATGAGTCCAGTTCTCCCAGCTGCAACCTTTCTTCTCTTAATTCTCTCAGCTCTCTTCATTGCCACCGTTGCTGTGGTCGACACAGACGGCGACGAGCTTAGAAATGGTGGGGTGTATTACATTCAGCCATTTGAAATAGGCTTTGGAGGTCAAGGACTCATCCTAGCACCAAACCCAACCGCACCATGCCCACACTACATAACCAGATCAAACGACGAAACCTTTGCCGGCATCCCTGTTAGGATCAGTTCCCCTGCCAAAATAGCAATCATTCCTGACTCTTTTTCCGTTGCCATCACCTTCATTACAGACATCATAGACGTCTGCATCCAACCATGGGCGTGGCAAGTTATCCAAGGTGAAGACGGCCTCTCCTACATTGCCACGGGTGGTGATGGGAAGAGGGCTTTCACTATTGAGAAGGTTGACGAAGAAAATCATGTGTATAAAATAAAGCATTGCCATTCTGAAGCACGTAAAAAAGTGTGCGGTTATGTTGGTCCTTTGAAGGATAGACTCTTTGGCATCACCAAGAATGTGCGTTTTCGAGTTCAGTTCAGGAAAGCTTTTGATGATGTTCTTGTAAAATCAGCGTCGTCATAAAAGTTTTTTGTGGTGTTAAGATTGTTATTGGTACTAGGGTGTTGTTTTCCGTACTTCCGTTGTTGTTTAAGCATAAATAAGTTGCGCCAATATTTTAGTCCAAGTGTGCAAATGCAATGTAATGTGCATACGTGGAGAATCTATATATCATAAGTCAATTCTCTTTTATCATTTATACGTTTTTAGTCTCCCTTATGTCATATGATTTTCACATGCCATTTGTCACAGAAATTTTTTGTCTTTTAATTTGTCTTACTGTTATGTACTCGGTATTTTTTTATACGGAGTACAAAATAGTCATTCGTGGATGCTAATAATGAAACACTTTAAACTAAACTAGTATATTTTATATCTCTTTCATCCCTACTTCTACTATTTTTACTCTCTATCGTTAGGAACTTTCTCATCTTTAATAACTTTATGTTGAAATGTGTTCCATCATAATTTCTAATGTTACCTTGATAACCCACTTGAATCACTATTAAACTCACTATTTAATATCCTTATATACAACTCTTTTTTTGTGGTGTTTTGTTTGGTGGATCTGGATATTAGCGGGTATATGAGGTGGGATTGGGATAAGTTTGGGTGGTTGGAAGGTGGTTTGGGGGAAAAAAGAGGTCCAACTAGTCGGTTTGGATACTCGAGACCACTCGCAAAAATTGGAACGCAAAGTTGAGATTTTTTAGAAATTAAATAATCAAAAGTTTGGACTATTATAAAACAACCGCCAAACTTCGGATTATTGTCATCAGATTTTCCAAATAATTATAGTTGATTGTAAAATTATTTAACTATAAGATATTAGTAATTGGATGCAAATTTTACAAAGGAAATAAAAATCATTGCCAAGACAACTTTCAAAATCATCCCATAATAACCTTAATCAAGGTGTTTGTGTTAGGCACCCAAAAATCACTTTCTCTTGTCATATTAAATTTTGGCAGGTTTGTGGAAGTACTTACTCTTCCTTTAAATCTATTTCCTTTCTTATTCTATATATGTCAGCCGCTTCGATATGCTCCCTCTATTCTTTGTGTGTTAAAGTCAGACAAACATTTTAATGCCACTGGATGAAAAGAAATCATTTTCTCCTTGAAAAATAAGATGGCGTCACGATGATTTCGAATTTGGCCCTCACCATCTCACAATGAATAATTATGATCCCGTATACTAATGAGATCCATTAAGGATTATAATAATAAACGTGAGAGGGTGGCACTCAATATCGATACCTCTAGATGGCTTCCTATATCGTTGGTCCTTTGTACAACCAAGATAAACGTGAATGATTGGATTTAATCGCTAGGATTAGTGTATCTTGTACTCGAGTGACGGTTTTCACAGGAAAAACCATGCTCCTCTCGATCCTGCAGTAGTTGATGACACATCATATCAGCAGTTGATGACATCATATTCTTGGATAAAAAACGTTAACAACATCAAAATTCAATAAAGTTGGCGAACATCATAATTCAATAAAATTGGTGGGGACCACTGCGCCTATGGCCCCTTTATTGCCTCCGCCCTTGACCAATAATTTACAAAACCAAACTAAAATTAGCCCAAAGATCAAGATACCAAGACATAAAAAAATCCTATTTTTAGATCAATTATTACAATCTATTCACTCCATTTTTACCAATCTTTACAATTTTCAAAATATGCGAGGGAAAATTTGAAAAGTGTAAACAACTAGTAAAAATGGCGGGAGTACATCTTATCGATAAACTTTTTAAGTTAACATTTATATTTTTTTTTTTGTTTTGTTATATAAGATCTTTTAGATTTGATCAACAGCAATCTACATCTTATCGATTGATCGAGTTGGTAGGAAGGTGTGGTCATTGACTGACTTAGCTTGGGAACTTCGGGGGTATATGCTTAGTACACGATGGATGAAGTACGGAGTAATTGAATTTCCTACACAACAGGATAAGGACTACATATGATGATTTGTAATAATAATAATACAATAAGGTGCTATATTTTGTTTTTAATTCAACAATCGATCGGCAGCCGGCTGCTGTCAAGCTTAATTTTACCAATAGTCGCACACGAACACGTAGGACTAGTTTAAACTATTACTTACACCGTACGGTAGTACCTACTTGCATTTTTTTTGTCCGTCCTTCTAATCTATAATGTTCTATAAATATCACCTTTTCCATTACCTAATCTCCATCCATATTCTCAAAACCTCAACCCTTTCAAAACAACCCTACAAAAGATAGCAAGCTACACAGGGAAACAAAATATGAGTTCAGTTCTCCCAGCTACAACCACTCTTCTCTTAGTTCTCTCAGCACTCTTCACTGCCACCGTTGCTGTAGTCGATACAGACGGCGATGACATTAGAAATAATGGTGGGGCGTATTACATTAAGCCATATGAAATAGGCTTTGGAGGTCAAGGACTCACCCTAGCACCAAACCCGACCGCACCATGCCCACACTACATAACCAGATCAGATGACGAAACCTTTGCCGGCATCCCTGTTAGGTTCAGTTCCCCATTCAAAATAGGAATCATTCCTGACAATTTTTCCGTTGCCATCACCTTCATTACAGACATCATTGACGTCTGCATCCAACCATGGGCGTGGCAAGTTATCCAAGGTGAAAACGGCCTCTCCTACATTGCCACGGGTGGTGCTGAGAAGGAGGGGTTCACTATTGAGAACGTTGACGAAGAAAAGCATGTGTATAAGATAAAGCATTGCTCATCTGATGGAAGTGGGATAGTGAGCGGTTATGTTGGTCTTTTGAAGGATAGACTATTGGGCATCACCAATAATGGGGGTCTTCGAGTTCAGTTCAGGAAAGCTTTTGATGATGTTCTTGTAAAATCAGCGTCGTCATAAAAGTATTTGCGGTCTTAAGATATGCTAATTGGTAATGTACTAGGGTGTTGTTTTCCGTACTTCCGTTGTTTTTTAAACATGAATAAGTTGCGCCAATAATTGAGTACAAGTGTGCAAATGCAATGTAATGTGCATACATGGAGAAGCTATCTATCATAAGTCAATTTTCTTTTATCATTTATACGTTTTTAGTCTCCCTTATGTCATTTATATGATTTTCACATGCCTTTTGTCATTAATAACTTTCTCATTTTTTATAACTTTATATTGAAATGTGTTCCATCATAATCCCTTATTCAACCAATTTGTTAAATCATATAACCTATAAGACAAATAAGTATATACTCTCTCTATTTATATTGAATCCTTCCATTTCCATGAAAACTCTAGTTATTTTCTACAAAAATTAAAGTTTTTGAACTTCCTGGTTATTCAAGAATTTTGTTTAGCCCTTACTCTTGTCTCTAATATGCTAGCAACACCAATTCTATATTTCGACAGCAAGTGAAGGACCTCCTCTACTTTAGAGGTTCTTTTTTTTTTTTTGGAAAATAAGGAAATGCAATAAATAACATAGTTAAGTTACATCTTAGCCAAAGTCATAGAGCTCAATCAACACTCCTTGGTTGTCAAACATAAAGGCCACACAATCTGGTGTGTTCATCCAAAAGATACTAGAATTCAATGGAATGTTATTCCTATTGTTGCGTGCTAACAAGTCCGCACAAGAATTTTTCTTACTTGGAATATGCTTCAAGTCTACCTGGTTCTTGTTGTTCTTCAATTTCCTACAATCCACATATAGATTCTTCAGTTTGTCTGTTGGATAGTCTGCTTTGTTTATGGCTAACGTGGATGTCTTGTTGTCCGAGTGTATCACTGCGTCTATTTCATTAGTTGCACACCATTTTAGTGCTTCTCTGATCGCGAGAATCTCTGCAGTCGTTGCATCTGTGGCCAACAACGTGCTGCCGTGTCCATCCTGCCATTTGCCTTCACTATTCATGCACCAAAAGGCTATACCTGCCGTCAAAGTATTCGCAACAAAAGAAGCATCCACAAAAAGATAGTATTTTCCATATGGTGGTTTTTGAAGCATGGTGCAGGGTGGTATTTGATGGGATGGGGAGGGGAGGGTAGATGTTGAGCTGAAATTGTGAGCAAGCCAGATGACATTTTGAAGAAAATGTCGGGGATTTGAGGAGGTTTTGTTATAAATCCACTGGTTTCTTCTAAGCCAAAGAAACCAACAAATGTAGGCAAAAAGAGTGGGAGAAGGGGAAGATTGTGAGTGTTGGATGAGGTTTTTGGTTAACCAAGTTTCCAGATCAGTATCAAAAAAGTTGGCAGCAAAGTCCAGATTTCTGTTGCTCTAATGCAGTCTCTGAGGATGTGCAAGGTGTTTTCCACTAAAACGGGGCAGAAGGGACAACTACTAGTGTTAAGACATCCTCTAGTGAACAAAAGTTCTCTAATAGGAATCCTTTCCCATTTTGTCAACCACCAAAAGTTCTCTATTAGAGGTTCATTTAAACATTTGATATTCCATGAGCAAGTAATCACGTAACTAGAGGAGGATATGTGACCTCCATCCTATCTCAACCAATAGTTCATGCTCTAAAAAAAAAAGGATGGAAACAAATTTTCCTGGTCAATAGTAAAACCTGGCATCTTCTAATCTTGTTATCACAACCCTTCTCTTATGAAACTTTTTACCATAATAGTCCTTTATTGGTGTGAAGTCTTCTCATGCAATCTGATTAGGCTCATTATAGGAACGAAGCTCCTCATGAGACCAGAAAACTCATTCTCAATAATTGCATACTCCTTACTGTTGATAAAATGCCTTTTTTTTAGTGTGAAAATAGATCTTTTTTTATTATCATGGTTATTTTGTAATAGATGGTTTAATGTTTTGGTAGTGCTACATTGTATTATATAGCGTATTTATAAATTGAAGCTATAACATCAATAATGGAATTGGATGTACTTCATTACTTAATAATTAATGTGGTGAGGTTTTTTTTTTCAATAGTCAGGATCTAGTGAGTTAAGGGTTTTGATAAATCAACGGAGTTTGGCGAGTCACAATGTAGACCATTAGATGCAAAGCAATAGAAGGTCGAGATTAGAAGCGTAAACACCCTTGAAATTGAAACCCACACCCAATTTTTCTCACACAACACTCTCTCATTATTCGCTTGAGCGAATACATCCGTGTTGCGGTTTCAAGTTTGCCAAAAACTTTGCCAGTCAGAGGAGCATGTCTTTGAACTCTGCGAATATTAGTTCTCCTTGCTCCTAAGCCGATACTTAATGAGATGCGTGTATAAAATCTTTATCCCATGCGAAGTAAGATGTGCTAACTCGCTCTATCTACAATAAGAAAACTAACAAGGATTTCTAGCACAACTAGTTTTAATATAACTGAGAATGTCTGATTAAGGTGGTAGCCACCCTCACTTCTCTTCTGAACTTGGACCAACTCATAGACCTCTATAGAAGGTTTTAGCGACATAATTCGCGTCGAGTTTTGATAAGCACCTTGCTGGATGAATCCCATACCTTAATTTACTTGAAACACCAAGAGTGGTCGTCCTAATTAATCGAGAATTTTCCAAAAAACAGCAAGAGTAGCGCAGAATATCTTACAAAGGTTCACATACAGTAGAATCAGCGCTGAATATCACCAACTTTGTCTTGCCGTTTAGCTAGTCATGTTTTGTATTAGAGAGTTGAGAAAATGGATTTACAATAGAGCCAAAAAAGTAAATGTATAGAGATCATTTGGTCCTTTGTACAGCCAAGATAGACGTGAATTATTGGTATTAATTCGCAGAATTTGTGTGTCAAGTGATGGCTTTCAGAATAGAAACCACGCTCTTGGTCCGACAATAGTTAATGTTACCATTTAGTTATTGAAATTTTAATAACAGAATAGGGTTCGGTAATTGGTAGCTCACATTTTATCGTGTGCTTCTTGGAAGATTACGCGATCCCTCTGTGACATTGAGATGTTTGTCTCTGGCAGTTTGCAGCAAGCTGATGGCGTCGGTTATCCTCATCCGGTTTTGTGGTAAAAGGTTAGAGCACGCCAGTCCGACACTGATTATAGAGACCATGCACTCTGCTCTTCGTTGAGCCATGGCTTGGGTTGCCCTTATGTCGTCGACTTCATCAATTTCATTGTCTTCAACTTGAAGTGTTGGGTCCGTAATCTGCAACACTTGGTCAGGTATTGTTGCCTCAATATGCATATGAAGAGTGAAATCTTCCTTAAAAATATTGTCAGTAGGTCTCTTTCTTGTCATCAGCTCAAGTAGCAATATTCCGTAGCTGTACAGGTCACCTTCTGGAGATGCTACACTTCCTAGGCCATACTCTGTGATAAGAGTTCAACGACTAATTAATATCTAAACTTAACAATGTTAAGTCTAACGGGGTTAAACAACTTGTAACCAACTGCTGAACTGTACTCATATTTATATTTATCCTACAATTGATGGGAATAAGGACTAGCCCCTAGTATCTAATTTGGAACTGCCATTGCGAGTTATTGTATCGATTAGTAGTTAATGGAAACTAGAAGGTAATGGTAGCTGTAAGTATTACCTGGAGCAGCATAGCCGATCGTTCCCCTGATCCCAATTGAGCTGGTTTGATTTGGGTGTTGAGGTTGAGCAAGAAACTTTGCTAAGCCGAAATCTCCAACATGGGAAACCATGTCATTTTCAAGTAAGATATTGCTTGGTTTCGAGTCACAGTGTACAATTGGAATTTCACCCTCATGGTGAAGATAGTTGAGAGCATGAGCAACATCAATTGCTATATCCAACCTTTGAAGAAGGCTTAAAGTTCTACTTCCATGTAACCATGCATCAAGACTTCCATTGGGCATTAGATCGTAAACTAGTGCTTTGAAATCATTCCTCTGGAAATCTGTACTTGAGCAAACTGTTACTATCCGCACCAGATTTCTGTGACGGGTGTTCCTCAACGCTTTGCACTCTGCTAGGAAACTACTTGAAGCTCCTTGATTTTGCAGGTTGAGTATCTTGACGACAACCATTATTCCATCCAAGTTACCTTTAAACACAGACCCGAAATGTCCTGCACCCAGTAGATTTTCAGAAGAAAAACCATTTGTTGCTTTCGATAGCATGCTGTAGGACACTTTAACAAAAGCCTCATTCATCTCCAGATCTGACAAAACAGACTCTATTTTCTTACGGCAGCAAACTAAATACATACATGTGGCCAGGATGAATACACCGACGGTTGCACAGATGGGTAAGATGGTCAATTTGAGAGCACGGGATATTCTTCGTCTTTTATTTATTGCATTTTTCTGCAAGCATCTTTGTAAGTGTAGCTCAGGATTTCCTCCACACAGCCTGCTGTTTCCTACTAGTGTAACTGCACTTGTGTTAGCGAAAATCCCCATTGATGGAACGCTGCCTTCGAAATTATTGTATGACAAGTTCAAGTAAACCAAGGGAAATTTGGTAAAGTACTCTGGAATTAGGCCAGACAAGTTGTTATGAGAAAGGTCTAGTGTTTGAAGGCTTTGTAAAGAAACAAATGATGGAGGAATAGAACCATCGAAGAAATTGGTTCCCATATTTAAGTACTGTAGAGCAGGGCAGTCACCTAATCCCTCTGGAAGTAGACCTGATATCTTATTGTGAGACACATCAAAACTGTTTAGACTCACTTGTTTGCTGATCTCTAGAGGCAAGGACCCCTTTAAAGAATTGTGAGACAAATCTAGCTGAATAAATTTAGCAGATCCTTTGAAGTGCTCATCAACCAAAGTTCCATTGAGGGCATTATGTGATAGATTCAAGTATATCAGATTTTGGCAATTGCCAAGGCTCAAAGGCATACTCCCTTGCATTTTGTTGTCATCCTGATGGAGCTCACTCAAGAATGATAAGTTTCCGAAAGAGTTGGGTATGACAACTGTTAATTGGTTGGAGCTCATATCAACCGTATCAAGGTTTTGTAGCTTCCAGATATCAGGAGGAATGGGTCCTGTGATGTCACTGCCACTTATGAACAGAATTTCAAGGTTGATGAGATTGGTAATACGTGTAGGTATTTGGCCGCTAACTGGACCATATCCAATTGACACATATTGTAGATTGGAGAGATTGCCTAATGCTTGGGGTAAGGCTCCTGTAAAATTATTTCCTGCCAAGAATAGGGCTTCCAGTTTACTACAGTTAGCTAGAGAACTTATTAAGTAATTGATTTCACCTGATAGGCCATTGTTTGCAAGACTAAGACGCTGTAGATTGTGGAGATTTCCAAAATCCAGTGGCACCGTTCCTCTGAAATTGTTTTTATCTAGGGATAGGTAATCCAGGCTTGTGAGGTTGGATAGGGAGACAGGAATTTTCCCTGAAAGATCGTTTCCGCCAAGAAGTAAAATTTGCAGATGAGAAAGTCTGAGGCCAATATCTTCTGGAAGTTCTCCTTGAAGTTGATTTTCTTGAAGATCTATTACTTGGAGTGAAGAGAGATTGAAAAAGGATGCAGGAATTATGCCGGATAGTGAGCTTCCTCCGACACCAAGCGCAGTGAGGTTTCACATCCTACCAATATTGACGGGAATACTGCCAGTAAACGCATTAAACCCCGCAGAGATTTCCTCCAAGGAGGTCAGGTTTGCTATGACCTGAAAAAATGGTCCAGTGAAATTATTACGATGAACGTAAAACAGTTTTAGCTTGGACAATGCTCCTAGTTCTCTTAGGAGTTCGCCTTCTAGGTTGTTGAAGTCTAAGAAAAGATTTTCAAGGTTAATGCAAGAAGACAAGTTTACAGGAATTTCTCCTACAAGTGTGTTATTGTCTAGACCTAGGTTCTGTAGTCTAGACAAGCCACCTATCTTGGATGGGATATGTCCATGCAAACTATTATTGTGAAGCTCAATATCTTCAAGAAAACTCAGATTTCCTATGAAGGGAGATATTGTTCCTACCAACCCTCTTGAATGCAGATCTAATGCAATCACCCTATTATGTTTGCGCCCACAAGTGACACCCTCCCAGTAACAATGGTGAATAGACTGATACCATGAGCTAAACAACCCCTGAGAACCACTCACTAGTGAACTCTTGATCGCCAACAATGCTATATGGTCCGTCTGGTTTCCTGTATAGTCTAATCCACCCTGTGCTATAGTTGATGTAAGGTAGTGCATTAGAATAGTAAGAAAGAGCTGAAGGGCAGGTTTATGAAAACATAGGAAAGAAATGAACCTTGAATGATTATCAGGAGTCGTGTTGGGGATTGTTTCATTTCGTAAGCTATCAATTTTTGTGTTTCATGATATCTCAGACTTCTATCCTTCTTAAGTACTATGGAAACATGAATAAAAAAGGGGAAGATGCATTTCATAGAAAGCCTCCAATCCGTGCAAATAGGGGTCATCTCACAGTATGAGTGGATGGTTTCCATGAGTTCACATTGGGTCAGCTAAATGGATAGAGCATTTAGAGATAGCGTCAAACAATCATTGTAATTGTGTAACCACAAATAACACTTAACAACTTTTTAGTGGCCTTCACCAATTTTTCTCCCACTTTTATCCATAAAGGCCACAACCCTATCAAACTTCCTATCTTACCCTCATTTTACAAGGAAAAATCATCTCCATTTAATTACGAGCAGTACCCAATCATGATGATTGTTTGTTTTCCTCATATCTTCATTTGAATACCTGGGGCCTGGTGGGTTAGAAAAAAGATAGCTAGTTGCTAGTTATATTTCTTTAATTTCTTTTAGCCGGTTAGCCCATGCTTTGTTTCCGACATGCTCTCTTTAGTCTATTTGCTAGCTCTCTCCACTTGACTATATAACGTGTCTTTATTTTCGGTTCACATGTTCTGTACAATAACTCAATAAGTCAAGAATGCAACACTCTCAAAATCAAAAGAAATCCAATAACATAGCCAACTTTCTTGAAAAGGAATAGATTTTGTCTTGGAAGACTCTTGCGTCCTATATCGACTAACTCTTATGTGCAACTAGTAAGTTTTAGGCTATGTTTGGTATAACTGACTGAAAAGGTGACTGGAAACTGAAAAGGTACCTGTAAACTGAAAAAGTGACTGAAATTTTAAGGTGACTGGAATTTTTAGATCATGTACCTCATCACTCATGTAGCTTATTATTTCATGTGACTGAAATTCATTTCAGGTAGCATTACGAAACGACCTTAAAATTTAAGCTACCTGAAATTTTGGTCAAACAAAGCAACCTAGTCAAAGAAGGTGACTGAAATGCCTTACCAAACACACTCTTAGTCTTCTAGAGTTCCATTTGCGACAATCGTTCACGTCTTAGTGGAGGTGATTCGTATACTTCCTTCAATCCTTTTAATTATTTGTGTTTACTTTTTGACATTGTTTGCATGTCATACTTTGACCATGAAATACTCTGATATATCATTAGAAAAATTATAATACAATCAAATAAAAGTGTTGCTAAAAAAATTTAACTATTCTAAATTTATAACTTTTTTAATTATATATCTTGAGTTATTGATAATCAAAGTCTAATCTCGACAAATGTAAAAAATTAAAGCAAATATAAAGAATCGAAAAAAATGAAGAAAGTATAAGCTAAAGAATCTATACGCATGACAAATTATGAGTTAAAGGAATGAGAGAACAAATTTTTAAGCAGAACCTATTACGTACACCTAAGAGTACATACTCTCAACTATACTCTTATGTACCTTTGTGTATTTTTTGTGTACCTTTGATAAGTTCTTATGTACCAAAGTGAAATTATTGTGTAATACTAATTTATTGAAGGTACACAAAATACTATACAAGGTACATAATATATACCTAGAGTTGAATTTGAGAGTATGTACTTTCAGCTGTACCTAATAATTTGCCATTTTAAAGTGTATCTATGATCTACAAAGCCATAATATACAAGTTTGGTACATGATATCCTCTTAACAAAATAGACAGTCATAAAATCTCATGTAAAGCAATTTTTTTTTAAACAAGACAATATTAAAATATCATTATTGACTAAAAGTGGTCAATATTATTCAATGTTGTTGAAAAAAATTCAAAGGTCTATAAACCTATGTATACATAAAATGTATGCACAATATATGCAAACAATGTACACATGCTTAACTCGAGTAAGAAAAAACAAAAAAAAAGGATAAAAAATAGCAGAATTGAATCTATTAAATTAAATATCTTTAATGTGCTAAATACAATGGCCGACTCGCATAGCTCAAATTTGTTCTATCAAGGGTGCTTTTGAACGGTTAAACGCATCATAATTAAATATACTTTCATACAAAAGTTCCGACATCATTTTTCTAATATTAATAGAGCTAGTCTTGGGAGAGACCGTCTACTTTTATTATAAAAGTAGACCAAGCCATGCTGGCCCAATAAAAGCATATAAACCTACAACTAATTTGGGCTTGTACGGAGCTTAAGAGAATTTACCTAGTAAAGAGTTGGTCTACTTTTATAATAAAAGTAGATGGTCTTCTCTAATAATTTGTGTATTATCAAAACTTTCATATTTTTTCCACACCTCACCCCACCCCCTGGTACCCACCCAATACTCATTTAACAACTCATTTTTCACCAAAATGGAAAGCAATCATGGGAGCTAGTTAGATCTAGCTGACCCTCAAAAGGTGTCGGCTAGGCTAACCGACATTCCCTTAAGGAGTCTAGCCATATATGGCCGACACTAAAAAAAAAAAAATTTCCAAGAGTTTTACAAAGAGATCAATAACATAACATAGTTTAATTATTTAAGTTGATTTTCTACAAATTTGTGTGTAATTGAGTGATATTTTGAAGAACAATAATGAATAAGTAAGTGAGTGGATAAGGATCAGATGGGAGGAGAGAGATTTCTTGGGGGGGGGGGGTGTGCGGGGGGGAAGATGGGGTAAAATAGGAAAGGTAATTTTTAGGATATTTCTATATGTGTTTAGTTTAGTTGTTATCTATTAATGGATTGATCGCTCAAAAAGTTTTTTTGGTTTGAAAGGAGCGCACTAAGTCGTGTGCAATGATTTTTACACTCCCCCATTTGATTTTTACACTCCTCATGTGAGAGGATTAGATTCCTGCACAGGAATCTGTACTCTCACATGGAAGGAGTGAGTGGGAGTGTAAAAATAAAAATGGGGGGGGGGTGTAAAAATCAATTTCCCTAAGTCGCAGGTAAGCATCGAACCCCCAACCTTATGATTAGGGTATGATAGCTCCAACCACTTGAGCTAGTTCTCTTCTTCTTGATCGCTCAAAAAGTTGTGGGTACAAAACCTCTAGTCAGTTTCTTTGGGCTTTTGTCATTATTTTTCTCCAAATTTCTAAAATCTTGTTAAAATAAGGGAGGCATACCTTTAACCATGAATACCTCGTAACTAGATATCATTAACTACACTTTTCAAACCATGACATCTAATGCTATTTCTTTTTTCCAATGTGGGAACTAATATCTCTTATTGTCAATTAGCTTTGAGTTTACCTCGAATATACAAAATAACCTACAAATCACACATATTAATTGTTTATCTATTTGAAATCAAGGGTAACTTTCACCGCAAGAATGTATAGATTAATTTTCTTAATTTTCGTTTTTTCTCAATATAATTACGTCGAATTTGTATTCCCTTTGAAACAATTTTATGAATATTTCTTTGAAAAAGGATATTGATCACTAATGTAATATTAAAGATGAATTTTACAAAGAGGATATCATCTATTTGAAAAACACAGTATTAAATTTATTTAAAGTGAAAAAAGCTTTTTTCTTTCTTTGTGAAAAAAGCTTTTTTCTTACTTTGAGAAAAAAATTTCCAAAAAAAGGGGAGAAAAGAAAAATGAAAAATGAAAAAGTCTAAGATTAACAGAAAACTTAACATTTTATGAGATTTTGGCTACGGGTTAGAAAAATATAATAACTCATAGACACGTAACAGACTATCCTTTCAAATTAAGGTACAAGACAGAAAATATCACAAAAAAGACCGTCTACTTTAATTATACGAGTAGACCAACTCCTCACAACTAGTACAAGCTAAATTTATTTAAACTCATTAGAAGCTCATGTCAAGTTATAGATCTATAAGCCTATATTAAGTCAACATGACTCCGTTTATTTTTATCACGCGGTCTCACCTCAGAGTTTTCGAGGAAATATAAAACCATAAAAATTCCAAAAAGAAAAAAGAAATAATCAGCTCAGGCCAGCCAAGGGGCACAACACACAAGCTAAGCATGAGCGGCTTCAGAAACTTATAATAAGAGCCAAAAAGAGGCTTGGATTAAAATCGAAGTTAGTTAGCCAGCCAAATAACCAATCTAACTAACTAAAAACACAGCGTAGCGGCTCCACCAATAATATTCTTTCTCTTTTAGATCTCTATCCTTCTTATCGGCTTAGATCCGGCGGCTTCCCGCCCTCCCCCCTCATTTCCCCCTTTATTCCTCGGCTCCGATCCGGCGGCTCAGCTCCCCGCGCCGCCGCCAACCCTCTCTCATTTTTCTCTCTCCTCACACCAAAAAAAAAAAAAAGATTGGTAATTTTTTCTAACATTAAAATTAGAATTTTATTGCAGAGGTTAGGTTGTCTAAGTGGGCTTTGATGTAACTTTGGTCACTCTTGATCAGATGTTAGTCAAAGGTAATATTCTCCAAATTATGAGTTTGCTTTGCTGGAATTCAGTCTTTTTTTTTTTTTTTTTTCTTTCTGCTGTTTGCACTTTTTATTGTTGGTAGATTTTGTTTAAAATGGACCCGATTGTACTGACCCGAAAACACTCTTTCATGAACCTGAGTTTTCCACCTCAAACCCGAACGACCCGCTAAAATATTACTATAAGCTGGAACTATACTCGTCGAACAACCAAAAGCCGACTTGTACCCCCTCAGTTACTGAACCCGAACACGAGCCAGACCCGACCAGCTTCTATGACTTGTTTAGTTGCAAGGGCAGAGAAAATAAGTCTTGGGAGAGACAATCTACTTTTATCTTGAAAGTAGACGGAGCCATGTTGGCCTAATAAACACATATAATCTTATAACTCATTTTGGGCTTCTAGGGAGCTTAAGAAAATTCATCATGTCTTGGGAGAGACCGTCTACTTTTATTATTAAAGTAGACGAAGCCATGACATATAAATCTAAAACTAATTTGGGCTTGTAGGGAGCTTAGGAACATTTACCCAGTAAAAAGTTATAAACTTTTATAATAAAAATAGACGGTCTTTTCTAATAATTTCTGAAGAAAATTAGTTGCAAGGAGTAGATATACTTTTTTTTTCTAAGAATTTGAGCACAACATGAGATGGTCTTACTTCAAAGATAGTATTATAGGGGTCACTTTATTCAGTAGTATAAAATGTGACTCGTCTACGTCTTAGTTAAAAATTATTAGGTCACCCTTGATGCAATAGTGGCGATTCTTTAATGGCCATAAAAAATTTGTCGTTACCATAAATCAGTAACTCGTAGATGTTGATGTTTAAAGATTAAATATGAGTCAATGATTACTTTAAAACTTTTTACAAAATAATGGGTGGTTGTGATCAAAAATCAAAAATCACTGGTTACGATCTTTCTGTTTCGATGGTTACAATTTTGTAGTACCTATTGTAGAATTTGACTTCTTGCTAAAGCTATGTTGATTATGTCTTTGCAAACTTGTCTTGAAAATAAACTGGTTTAAAACTTTGACGATTTCTAGTGATAATTCGTGTTGGCCGACCCCAAATTGTTGGGAATTGGGTTTTTTTGTTGCTGTTTAATAGTGACCGTTTTATGGCTGGAAGTGACCCATTTTGCGGCTTTGCCTACAAGTGATGTTCGTAATATCATGAGTTATATCGAGACAGTCCTATCCAATACTAGATGAACCTAAATTATGAACTACGGAGGGAGGATTCCAATAGCTAGGCAAAGACCCGGCTAGTGATTTGTGCCTATTGAATGCCGGAGATAATCAACCATAGTCACACGCATAAGCGCCAAACTGTACAGGACCTTATGTGATATGTCTTTTTTTTTTGTATCATTTTTAGTAGTATTACTATTGTTGTTGTTGTTGTTATTACTACTACAACTGCAAAATGTTGCATGTACACTGCAAAACAGAGTCATAAACAGATCAATTCGATTAGATTACACATCCGTTGCATCTCGAAGGCAAAAGTTAGTTAATCAGTTGGCTTAGCTGATTCCTATGTATAGATTATTTCTAGCAGTTGGCTGACAATTGAAATCAACTGGTAGCACTGTCATATCTTCTTTTTTCACTCTTAACATCTTTTTGTTTTTTTTGGGGAGTGATAGTTTGTGGGTTTCATCTACTTGGGGTGCATATTTTTTGCTTTGAAAACATTGCTATGCATTTATGCAAATGACCAACATAAATGGGATGAACTTGAACATTATTGTTACCATGAAAACTTGCAAGGGCATAAGACTTTTACCTTGGTTCATTTTGGACTTAGACATGAGAGTTTATCCTTTGTCTTTGAACACTATGACCCATGCTTACTCTATTAAGTCAAGTAATTTCTTATGGTCGAGTATGTCAATATGGGACTCTAGGGCCTATTGATTATAAATTTGCTTTTGTGTCTTTTGTTACAGATACTTTATTGATGAAATGTGCAACAAACATTTTGAAGATTTATCTTGCTGATTTATCAGGTTTCTAGCCATGAGAAGGTTATGAGCAGAAAGCATCATGCTTTACTTGAAAAGGTCTAGTTTGTAGTGATATTGTTTTATTATCAGAGGAGCTATTTTTGGAGACATTGGAAACTTATGGAGTGGAATGGTAGTACTTCATTCAGAAGCTTGAAAGGTAATAACTTCTTTACTTAGTCAAGGTTCCCCATAACATAAGTCACATGAAAGTTCTCTCGGACTGATTCATGTTCCAATCTCGATTTAGTTAAGCTTCACTGCTTTCTGAAAATTGCGAAAGTTCAGTTGTAAACATCAATATCCACATTGATCCATTGCCTCTGAAGAGGCTCCTGACCAAGCGGGGTAAGGGGCTGTCAGATGTATGAAATGACTACGTAGTAGTGCACCATAGACAAGAAGCAAGATAGTTTTAATAAGCCATTCCAAATTTCCAATACATTGCATGTCCATGGCCAACTGACAATGGTTCTTTTGGCTCCATCGGACATGGTAATGGAATTCTAAGGGTATCAGATGCATAGTTTCATCAAGTCTTAGAGACGATGTACGGTTGCTTTTTGATGTTTATTTTTATTCAATCCTTCTTTCATCTAATGTGACACCGGATATCACTATTAGGGCTTCTATAAAGCATGAGTTACTTTTCGCAGAGTTTCTTTTGTGTTCCCCAGCATCTTACTTTGCGTAGTTCATGGTTAATGTGTCACATTGGGCACTATCAATCCACATGTGAGTATTTCTCATTCGATATGAGAAAGAGCTAGCAATGAGTGATGTCGACTTCCTAGTTTTATATCCGAAATATGTATTGACAATTGGTAATCTTTACTTTTATTTTTTGTTGTTGCAGATGTAGAGCCAAAGTCTGTGATGGAGATGGCAGTCATTCCAAACATCGATCCAGTAAGTATTGCAGCGCCAAAATCAAGAAAGAAGACTATGACGTCAGTTTATCTCAAATATTTTGAGAATGCTCCAGATGGAAAAAGTCGTAAGTGCAAATTTTGTGGACAGACCTATTCTATTGCAACTGCTACTGGTAAGTCCTCCTTTCCCAAAATATAGCATTTGTGTCTACGTAATAATGCTTGCATTTATAGTTGAGGTTCTCTTTGATTCTGTCCATTATCTCTTCCTTCCTTGCTCATTTACATTGATCAAATAAACACTTGAAACTAACCCTTTCATAAACATTCCTCTCATCTCTCATCGATATATAGCAGAGTACTTTCCATTATTATTCTTCCTTGCTCTGTAATTTGTCTGTAGTGATAATTGATAATCCACTTGTAAGATTGCTGTTGGATTTGCGAAATTCAGAGCAATAGAAGTCACATAGTTACCCTTGTCAATGCATTGCTGTCCTTAGCTTTCTATGATTGGATCATCTCATGATTTGCTCTCTAAATTTCTCTTTGAAGGGAATTTGGGTAGACACCTCTGTACTCGACATCCAGGCTATGATAAATCTGGGGAAAGTGTCCCAATAACTGCTCCACAGCCCACCCCTGCTATTATGAAAAAGAATACAATCGAACTTAAATCACCGAAGGTGGATCTTGATCACCTCAACTGGCTACTTATTAAGTGGTTAACTATATCTTGTCTACCTCCCTCAAGATTAGAAGAGACCTGGCTGCTGAACTCGTTTAAATTTATCAGCCCTTCCATCCAGATATGGTCTGGCCAGAAATTTCAGGGCGTTTTGCAGGAAGTATTCACAAGTATGCAGGAAGATATAAGGACAACTTTGGAGCATGTCTCCTCTAAGATTGCGATTGCACTTGACTTCTGGACCTCTTATGAACAAATCGATTACATGAGCATAACGTGCCACTGGATTGATGACAGCTGGAGTTCCCAGAAGGTTCTTCTTAATGTTTGCCGCATACCATATCCTTGCGGCGGTGCTGAAATTTATCATGGTTTAGTCAAGGTTTTGAAGATGTACAACATTGATGACAAAGTCATTGCTTGTACACATGATAACAACCAGAGTGCAGTGCATGCATGCCATAAACTAAAAGAGGATATGGATTGTCAGAAGGTGGGCCCTTTCTGCTATATTCCATGTGCAGCTCGGACTCTGAACATGATAATAGAAGATGGTTTGAGAACCACAAAGCCAATAATCTCTAAGGTCAGGGAGTTTGCTATGGAGATGAATTCCTCTTCAGAAATCATGGAGGATTTCTTGCAGCTAACAACAGCTTATCAGGAAGGTGTCTGGAAATTTCCACTTGACATTTCAGCTCGTTGGCATGGACATTATCAGATGCTAGATTTCATGCGCAAGGTAAGCACCTTCTGCAAAGTAGCAGGAAGAGTTGCTGCTTAGTCAAGATGACGTAGAAAAAAGAGTAAGAGTGCATCTCCAGTCTCTTCTGTCCAATCGAGCTGGCTTCTCTTGCAGAGTTGAGTAAACGTCAGGAGCATCGAATGAATCTGTGATCACACTGAGAATTGGAGAGTCTAAACTAGTCTTTTAAAAATTTGCCTCACTACAGTCTCTTGCACACACCCCTCCAAAACAAACTCACAAAAAAAAAAAAAAGGACACTACCTTTAAATATACAGTGTCCTGGGCCCCTTGGATATTACCTTTCGAATTAAATTTCTTTTCTAATTATCTCTTTATATTTAAGTTTTCCCCCCAAAAAACATGACCATGATAAATAAGTTTTGCTCTTTATTCCATTATTCTGGGGAGATCTTTCTAAAAATGTGGAAAGGGTCAATTCCCCTAGAATGAGGAAATAGCTTCTTTCTCTACTAGAGAATCCCCAGTCTGGCAGAAGGATAGTTGTTCCCTGCATGAAGCATCAGGGGCTTAGATCTTGTTTTCAAACAATTATCAAGGTCGACTTCTCTTTTATGGGTTTTGTTTTCACCTGATTAAGCTGATGAATGAGTTATAGGTGCTCAGTCATGGAGTTATATATTTACTGCTTTTCTTGGTTATTTGGTATAATTGTGACTCTGTGAGGAGTTGGATTTTCAGCTATCTGAAATTAGTTTCTTCTTTTCAAATGCACAGCACTAGTTTGCGGTTTCCTATTGCTAATGTGAGAATCAATTTGAAGTGTTCATATTGAAGCCTTCAATTGCCTACAGATAGCATAATGACATTCAAAACCCGAAACAAGCTCTGTTTTAGTAATTGTCCTTCGATTGTAGATTGAGTTATCTCGTTTAATATGTTGTCAAAATTTTCCCATCTATCAAGAAAAAGATTTTATTCACTTCTAATTATGTTCCGGTAGTGTTTAGTAAAAGGGTCGGCCTTATTATAATTGTGTCTTTCCTCTTTCCCTCCCTCCATCCCTCTCTCTCTCTCTCTCTCATTTGTCTTGTCTTTCTCAACCTTTGTTTGTGTCTCTCATGATGGTTGAGACTAATTTGGTGAGGTTATGATATATTGTGTTAAAGTGCAGGCTAGTAAATCCATGGATGGGGTCATCAGAAAGCATGATGACACTCTAGGCAGTAGAATGCTGCTAAACTCTGCTGAGAGGAATGCAGTTAATATTATGCATGGTTACCTAGAACCCTTCTACAAGACCACAAATAATATATGTGCAAACAAGGTGCCTACTGTGGGACTAGTCCTGTTCTTCATGGATCATATATCTGAAATGATTGCAGCGTGCAAAGATTCTCGGCACTATCCAGATTGGCTAAAGAGTTCTGCTGACGAGATGGCTATAAAATCCAGTAATTACAATGATCAGGTCTGCAATATATTCACTTTCATGACTGCAGTTCTTGATCCCCGGATTAAAGGAGAGCTCATCCCGGAGTCTCTTAACTCAGAAACCTATTTGGAGGAGGCAAGGAGTCATTTTCTTAGTAACTACTCCACCAGTCATTTCTCGTCTATGAGCAACATCTATGGTTCCCACGAGAATGAAGGAGAGGGTACGGTATCCTTTGCAGAGGAAATTGCCAGGAAGAAACGAAGGGTAAGCCTGACTGTCGCAACTGATGAGCTTAGCCAATATCTGTCAGAGCCCCCAGCTCCACTACCAACCGATGTTTTAGAGTGGTGGAAAGTGAATAGTGCACGCTATCCGAGGCTATCACTAATGGCCCGGGACTTTCTAGCGGTGCAGGCAACTTCTGTGCCACCTGAAGAATTATTTGGTAGCAAAGGGGATGACATTCATAGGCAAAGGTTTGGTTTGCCGAGTTCCACTGCACAGGCAGTTCTGTGTCTTAAATCGTGGCTTGAGGGTGGGATCAAGTTGAAATACAAATCAACTGAAATCGACTGTGACAGGCTCATGGAATTGGCTATCGAAGCTGCCAGTGAGAATAGCAAACCAAACATTGATAAGAAACACAAATAACAAATGAATTTCTGGCAGGAAACATGAAGCAGGTAAATTATCTCGGATCACACACTCACACAGTAGTGAAGACAGCTATACTGATTTCTCCAGTAGCTCATAAACGGTAGGTCATACACTCATAGAGATGATTTAGCACGGAAATTGGGTGTCATTGGCACCCCATTCCGGATACTACAACAGTAGAGGGCAATAAGAAAATAGAGTAAACACCAAAGCAGCTATTCATGTATGAAGATATCATGTACGGAGTAGATTTTATTCTTGTAAATATCAGATATGTTGTCATTGGAAGGGGAAGGAGTTGGTTGTAGCAAATGACGTCCTGTCGATCAAAGAAATGAGATTATTCATTATTGTGAATTTTCCTGGAGCCTTTGAGAAGGCTAACTAGTTGTTTTAAGTGTTCAAAATGACTGTCTTGGCGGTAGCAAAGTTGTGATGACGACATTTTCAATGACAAATAACATGTGGGTGATGACGATGATGACCAACATCATCAATGCATGCCGTGTTTTTTTTTTTTTCTTTTTTACATGTGTCTCATTCTTAGTGGTGCAGACCATGATGATAAGTCGATATTGACTGCGTCTGTTAGCCAAAAAACCGAAATAGGCATATTAGGTGGAATTACGTACGGAGTATTATTGTTAGGTATCTTAAACGAAAATACCCAAAAAAGGGCACTAAAAGGGAATTATGCAATATATCACACCTAAAATGAAAATTTTCCGACAATCTATACAGGTGCAGAGCCAAAATAGGCTAGTTGGGGTCGACACATTATATTTGTTATAGTAATAGATAAAAAAAGGGAAATTCCACTTTGTACCCTTATGATTTTACATTTTTTAGCTTGTGCCCAAACTTGTGATGACATTCCAGTACGTACTCCTTAGTTATTGTAATTTTCCACCCCATAGCCAAAATCTCATAAAATATTAGTTTTCTATTAATTTTAAAACTTTTCTATTTTTGTGAATTTATCTCAACTTAATTTCTTTTGGAAATTGCTTTTCCAAAGTAATAAAAGCTTTTTTTAAACTTTAAATAAATTCATTACTCTATTTTTCAATAGATGACATCCTCTTTGAAATATTCATCTTCAATGTTACATTATTCAATATCCATTTCTTTAAGAAAAATTCATGAGATTTTTTCAAAGGACACACTAATCCGACGTAATTATATTGAAAAGTTATAAAATTAAGAAAAAAAACTTTAAAATTTTAAAATATTTACATAAAGAAGTATTCATTTGTCATTTATGAAAAAGAATTTATTTTTATAAATGTAAAATGCTTAATATTTAGTTATTCTAAAAGGTTTGAACTTAATAAAAAATTATTTCTCTAAGTTTATAATAGAAAAAATAAGAAAATAATTGAAAAATTAATATTTTGTAGAAATCTTTGCTTGTATAGACAAAGAAAAACTAATTTATTATGACTTAATTGAATATTTAATATTTTTTAAGGTTTTGTTCACAGTTTTGGAATGAATCAATAACTTGAGGGTACGTGATGAAATGTTTTTTCAAGTTTGGACACCACCTGGAAAACGTAAAACCACAAGGGCACAGACCGGATCGAATTTCCCTAAAAAATGTCTGTTTTTGTATTAAGGTCAAGTGTTTGACTCTATTCATCATTCCAACTCCAACTTTGCCAAAAAGAATTTTTACTCTTTTTTTATCTTTAAAATTTTAGCTTTTCTTTCGTTCTTTTTGTCTCGGGTGTAACCTACCACGCATACATTAACATGAATGATATATTCTTTATAAGGTAATATACATATTTAACTTTTCAATTAGTACTAAATTAGTTAACTAGTAATATATTTTCTTTAATTTTATACAATTATTGCTTCACTTTAAATATTAACTTTTACCATTCTTATTTAATTATGTACTTGACTTTGTAATTTGCTAATGTGGTTTTGAATTGCTTGTTTGAAATATCGTAGGGTGTATTTGAATGATTTATTTAACTATTATATACAATTATATTGTCCATTTATATAGTTTTAATTTATATACCCGTAGACTTCAAATCCTAACTCCTCCTCTGAATGTATTTGATCCATCTTGTTCCTTTCTTTTTCCGTTTTGTTTAGTCTTGCTGTTAGTTGCCATATTGGACAAAGAAACACTAAAAATCACAACTATTTGGTCTCTGTAAAAGAAGAAATATAATAAACATGCATGTGGACGATACAAGTTTCGAACTAATCTTAGATACGAGAACAAATGTTAGATACTGGTAGAATCAAGGCGACAAGGCTTATTACTATATTTTCAGGTATTCTTTGGAAAATGCCAAATTAATACTATCGGATGTTGGATGTTAGATGTTAGATGTTAGATGTTGGATGTGTATGTGAAATTCGTCTGGAGGAGGAAAAAGACAAATGACTAAAACTCTGTCATCCTTCTGTTATCTAAATCACTCACTAGTATAAATAGAGCCCATATTCTTCATGGTTGTTCATCACATAGAGCTCCAATAGACGTACGAGTAAGAGTACAATAGTTACATCACTGAATTGAAAGAGGCGAGGGAGACTGAAAAAACAGCGAGGTTGGCAATGGACGTAAAGCAAGTGCTTCGCATGAAGGAGGGAACTAGCGAGAACAGTTACACAAAAACTTCTTACATCCAAGTAATAACGTTTTTCTGATTTATCATTACATATGAGATGCATCCAACATTCCTAGGTTTCCATATTGGTACCATCTTGCATGAATTTGTAAATTTATTTGTTATTTTATAAAATTATAAACTGTTATGAGAGGAAGTGGCCAAAATGGTAATCGAGTTAGTCTCTATCATCCTTTCCCGCCCAATTTCTGAACATGGCCCATGTACTATCCTAGTAACGCAATTTGCCTTTTGGCACCATCCCTATTATCCATTTTCTTAACACACCTTGTGAATTATAAAGAAATCAGCGGTATCTTATGAAAAATCTCAGCTTTTTTTTTTATTCATCATCTATTATGATGCATGTAAAACGGATTGGCTAGACTTTTTTCTGTCTAAATTCTATTTATTGACTCTGCATTCCGTCTCAGTATATTCATGTACATGCCTAAGTTAAATGCAACATGGCATACAACAAGGAACTTTTTTCAGGGATTTTCTCAACGCATGATAAAAAATTGCTTTAAATCTAAGAGCTTTCCGGATATTTTACTCTTGATTACCAACTAATTTATAGAGAATCGGCATCCAATACAACAGAAACAGGTACTAAATTTGACAAAATCCATAAAGGAGAAAGCAATAAGAGACTTCTACTGCAAGGAGCGACCAACAACCTTATGCATAGCCGACTTGGGCTGTTCCTCTGCGGAGCTAAACACGCTGAATGTGGTTTCTGAGCTCATAGCAGCTGTCGAAACCACTAATCTGGAACTCGAACATGGACCCATCACAGAGTACCAAGTATACTTGAATGACCTTCCCAGCAATGATTTCAACACCTTATTTAGGTCATTGGTAGCGTTTGAGGATAGCCTTAAGCAGCTCATGGGAGATGGTTTTCGGCATTGCTTTGTCAATGGGGTTCCTGGCTCTTTCTATAGCAGGCTTTTTCCTATCAAGTCATTGCACTTCATTCACTCTTCATATAGTCTTATGTGGCTATCTCAGGTACCAGAAGAAATGGGGTGCATTCTATAATTAGTTGTCAATCTATTTGGTAGTATATTACAACTATTGTGTTCTATTGACAATGACGATGAACCAGGTTCCGGAAGGTCTAGAAAGCAACAAGGGAAATATTTACATGGCAAGAACAAGCCCACCTAGTGTGTTTGAAGCGTACTACGAGCAATTCCAGAAGGACTTTTTAATGTTCTTACACTGTCGTTCCCAAGAAATGGTAGCAGGAGGGAAGATGGTGCTAACTATCTTGGGGAGAAATTTTGGTGAACCATATAGTAAGGAATCATGTTACATGTGGGAACTTCTGGCTTCTGTTCTAAACAATATGGTTCTTGAGGTATTACAGATTTTCTTGAAATCACTTTCCTACACTACACACTACGATTAAACATATGCTTAAAAATATAAATTCTACACCACAGTATACAGTAACATTATATTTGTTAGGAGTAAACTATTAGTCTCAAACTTGAGTTAAATTATGTGGTGGAGCTTTTGCCTTGATTATTAATTCAAGCAGCTTTTTTGATAAACAAGTTCGTAAAGGTGAACATATAACTAATACTAGTAACGTTGTATTTATGTATTTCTACAGGGTCTCATAGAAGAAGAAAAGCTACACACATTCAACATCCCCCAATATGCTCCATCAGCTGCAGAATTAAGGTTCATCATCGAAAGTGAAGGATCATTCACTCTTGATCAAGTCCACGTTTCTGAAGTAACGTGGGAAGCAAGTGACGAGAATGTTATCTTTGACCATCATGATTTTACCAAAAGTATGAGATCTGTGTCTGAGCCCTTGCTTATTAGCCACTTTGGAGAAGAAATCATCGAGGACGTGTTCCAAAGATTCAAAGAGATAGCTCGCATCTCAATGTCAAAAGAGAAAAATGTCTACATCAATGTCACAGTGTCAATGACAAGAAATATTGACGCCATAACAAACATGTAAATCCCATATAAAGAGATCGACCAAATTAGCAAAGAGGAGCTTCTAGTTTGGCAAGGACTCAATAATAAAGACAAATTATTAGGTGCTCTTCGAGTATGTACTCACACCCTATAAATCTTGTACTTTTTAGTATTTTTCTTGTACCTTTCATTTATGAGAAGGTATAAGAAAAATAAAAATAAAAGGTACAAAAAATTTAAGTGGGAGTACATGCTCCCGGGAGCATGGTATAGATTCTGAAGAATAAAGGTTGCAACATGAGAAAGCACTATTATATGAAAGGAGCAATTCAAATCAAAAGTAAAGGACAAGGAAATTTATTATTTGGTCACAAGTTTAATAATCACCTTGTTTCATACGTTTCATTTAAGTTTCTTTGCTTTAAACCGTATACATTGTAATAAAAAGACATCCATTGTCAATAAAAGTATTTTTATTCACTCGTTAATGATTTTTTATGGTTGTATAACTATTTAGGAAAAATTATTAAGAATAATCCCTACTTTCAATTGTCTTTTTGAAACAACCTCCCTTGCGGACCGTTGTATACCTAGTATCTATTCTAACCAAAGTTAAACACCATTTGGTTCTTAAAGTTCAACATTCATAAACATAACTAAACCAATATCCGAATGGGAAGTTTTAATTTTAGTCCATACCCTCAAATTTAAGGATCCTTCACTTAAATAAGTTATACAAAGGCCATCACCAAGCAATACGACTATACGAGCTGGTACCATATGATTCTAAAGACAATAGACACCGCAAATAACACTATAACAATATACCAGCTCCCATGCATTTAAGTGGGTGGAGACAGAATTATGAAAAGAAAATATGATCGTTACTATAACATCACCAAACAAGAGTTTAGAGTTTATGCAACAAATTTTGACCCAAGCCGTTGATCAACCTGACCTGACCTAATGTTAGGGTTGAAATTTTCATTATATCACCGTGACAAAAAGATCACCGAACTCAAACAAACTGAAGGAAACATATTAAATGCAACCCAATAAAGAGCAATCCGAATCAAAGTCCTTTAATCACTTAAACTAGCGTATGATTTTTTTGTTTTTTTTTTTTGGAGAGTTTAGGTAGGGAATTTTTTTTATGAGGAGTTGACATCAGCAGTCTGTGCTTTATATATATAGTTGATGAATAAATATAAAAAGGAAAAAAAAAACAGTTCACTGGGTAAAAAACACAGACGTTGAAATTGTATTAGAAGTCATCAGAAGTCCAAATGGTATCACACAATCTTTAAGTGTGAACCATCCATCACCATATGAGCCGGAAGCCCAGTACGATACTACTACGATGGTATGAACATTAGGCACATACTTGTGTTAAATCAATGAATTCAAAAGACAATTATTTAGACCTAGAAGTTTGCAAATGAATTACATATCATACGGACAAGTTGGCGACTAAAAGAAAACAATACCTACTTTAATCTTTAACTGTTTCAGTCAAGACTGGTTATCAATTTACAGAAAAGTAACCAACATTTGTGTCGAAGAATACAGAGGTCAAAACTCATCTGCTAGATGCATAATTTTAACAGCGTCATGTAGATCAGGATATGTGGTCTGTACAATAGTTAGCCAGGTATCAAGCAAAACTATACATATTAAAACAGGTGCTCTTTTCGATATTCACGCACAATCACTGGCACACTTGTAGGTGGAACCTGTAAGACACGAATTGAAAACATTAGTGAACTAAGCTAAAACTGGTAAAGGCAGCCAGCATCCAATAGTTTGCATTATATTCAAGAAAATGTAATGTTCTAGTAGTCAAAAAATGATCAACGGCCATCTGCCCATGCGGACATATTTTTACAATCCTCGGCCTCCTTGTTACTGCGTATATTATAGCTCGAAATATTCCAAAAACTCAACAAACTATAAGATACTACCATATCTCTAAAATGCTAGCACAAATTAATCTTATAGCTTTGACACAGAACAGAAGATGCAAGACAAATATATGGTACCTTATCAGAAGTATGTGACTAGTTATCATTCTGAAAAGCAACTACCAAAAACGCCATTACCACTCCAGATAGTGGTTCATAATAGTGAGCCAGTTTGACATGGTTGAAACCGGAAAACATCATTAATTTTCCATGAAATATAGTTGCTATGCATCCAATGAGACATGCAGAAATTGTCCCGAAAAAAAAAAAATTGAGATGTGCAGGAGAAAAGAGCAACGGAAAATCAAAGATTAGAAATCAGCACGACCATACTTACCATTCCATAGTCAGTAACAATCAATGATATGTAATCTGAGGGAGTAACATCATAACTGTCAACAAGACCTTTCATTGCATTAGATTTTAAAAAAAATGGTTTAATGTTCATTTTGTCCACACGAAAATAGGAGACTCACAGTAAATTTAGGAGTTGCAAGTTCTCTTTGTTCATCCAATTTTCCAAGTAGTTCACATTCTTTCTACCTGGTACTGTTGAGATAGCATCAGGATCACCTGCAAGGGAAACGTAATTAATCAGCAAAAAACATTATCTACCTTAACAGACGGTTATAGAGCATTTAATATCGAGAGAAGAAATTCTATACCAAGTTCATTTGCACATATTGAATCAAGTTGAACCCTCTCATGAAACTTGTATGCTTCGCAGCAAACTAATACTGGGACACGAAATGAATGAGCAACCATTGCCACACATGCAGTCCCAATCCTTGAATATACAGTCCCATTAGAGAATATGGAAGCAGCCCCAAGGAGAACCCTTGTGACTTCATGCATGACATATGAAACAGCATTAATGTGAGTGTATGTACACCTCAACCCACTTGCAACCAGCCTGTGCAGCAATCCTTGACCTTCAAATTTTGGCCTTGAATCAACTATCACAACACGGAACTTTCTTCCAAGTTCATGGGCATATAACAATACCATTTCAACAACACTGGAACAGCCATAGGTGAGGAGAACATCACCGTCCCTAACTTTTGTGGCTGCATGTTGTACAATAACCTTGTCTGCGATTATAATTTTTTCATTGATGTAACGATCAATCTCTGAGCACAACACAGCTTTTGCCTCTGACTCAGAAAGACTTGAAGGCAACTTGGCAATCTGAGTCTTCAGATACCTTATTGCATTTCCCATGCTGATAGAGAGAGGCCTGCATTCATTTAAGAATGATATATAACTACTGATCCTTGCTGTTAAATCTCTAGTTAAAGTTTTTTCTGATGGAGTGTGGTAGTCTCCAATGGCTTCCTTAAAAGCATAAAGCATTGAGATACACCGTGGACTACCCCCAGTTATGTCGCCTGCCAAATACTGCAAACCGACCTGACATCAATGAGCAGACTGTTATGTGCAGGTAGTAAAGTACTCCGTATAATTTAACACTAATAACTGAACATTTATGTACTTTGCACTCAGGACTAACAGATCCATGTACGTTGGCTGAGAAAAGAATGACATTGCTTTGAGGCTTTAAGCTAGCTGACAGTGGTCAGAAATCAAGGCAGAGAAATTAACCATGTACACTAAGTTGTAGCATGTTATATGTTATCTTCCTTCTGTTGATTAGCTTACTGAGCTTTTTGCTGTAAAAGCTCTAATAGACTAGATCTTGTGGCCCAGAGGGACATTCTGGAGATTCATGGTCCCCAAAAGAGTGTAGCATAGCCTTAGCTAGGCAGACCAAACTAGAAAACTAGTCCTGGTGGGCAGTTTAATGAAGTAGGAAGTCATGACCTCAGGGGTGCAGCGGTAATTCATTATGAAAAGAAAATTCTAGATCCTGTCATATTAAATCTTCTCCATCTTTCAAAAGTCAGACTACTTCCTAATGACATGAGTATATATAGACAAATTGAACTTTTACTTTCTTCTTTCACATCTGCCATAATCATCCCATATCAGAACCTCTTTATCTGGGTAACTTCCATTATTTGGAAAGCAAGGGGCATTAGATATGAACAACAACCCAAGCCTCTACGATAAAATTTACCTGAACCCTTAATATAAACAATGAAAATAGAACACACTAACAGAGAACACATATCCATTCTCCTCGATGGACAAATACAATTGCCTGATAGATAATTACCAGCATATTCCTTATATGCTGTTGCAGGAGTCTTTCAAGCAAGAGGGATGCTAGGAACACTCTTAGCTGAGAGTCTCCATCAGCACCCTCATTAATAGGATGGCATGTGTCCTTTTTCGAATTTTGGTGTCTAACTTGGTCAATCACTCAATTGTCATCAAACCTTTTATTTTCTCCCTCCATGCTCCCAAGTATGCAAGAACACTCTAAGCTGCAAAGTCCGTATATCAAGAAAGAGCATTTCCTTCACTTGGTGTAGCATTGTAAAGCTCAATTAACTAATTAAGTCCCATACATCTACCACTAACTTAAAGACTACAGTTTTTTTTCAATTTAAGAGAAAAACAATTTGGAGTCTAGAACCATGTTACTTCGTAACTAGGATACCTTATACACAGCAGGATGAACTGGATCAAGCTTGAAAAATTTTGACTTGAGATCGGATAGCTGATTCTCATATTCGTACTGCGGCAAATGCAGGAAGAGTTCCACACGGTTTTTAGCTTCAGTTTGTTTAACAACAGAACGCTTTTTAGCTTTATCAACTCTACTCTTATCATCATATTGCATACGAGGAGCAGGGATGTCCTTCTTCTTGTCTTTCTCTGCTGACCGGTCCCCTCCTCTTACTTCAGAAACTGCCACTGAAGATGCAGGCAGAGGAGGATCTTTCTTCTGAAATGATTTCTTAGGCACTTTAGCAGGTTTCGCAGCCACAAAAGCCTCTGTTCCAGAGCCATCAGCTGCAATCATGACAGGCCCATGACTTTGTTAAAACAATTCCTCACAATGGTGCTATATATGCAATTCTATTATAGGTACAAACCAGAGGACCATTTTAGAATCACAAGGACGTGTATGAGTAGATCTGAAGCATCCATTTTCAACGATTTATCACAATGATCAACATTGAAGAACATTGGATAAATACGGAGAAGTAAACCTTTTTTAGCAGCTTTGGCTGCTCTTTGGGCCTCCTGTAAAGCACGCCTTTCAGCTTTACTTGTTTTCTCCTTGACTGGTTTTGAGGACAGCTTCACGTCTTTGTCTGACACTTGTGATTCTGATGTTTTTTCTCCCTTAACTGAAAAATTTTGTTTTGCATTACAAAACATACTACAGGATATGCAACAAACAAATCTTACAAGAGATACTTATGATTGAAGTGCAATTAGTTTCAGCAGACATACAAATACAAATACACCAACCACACACACACATTCAAGTATTCTGGAGGAGTTGGTGAGGATCAATCACATAATACCCATGAGAGGGGGGAAGGGGAGGAAAGAGGGAAAACTAAAACTAAAGACATCCAAATGAACAAAACATAATATATCAATTACAAAACCAGATAATGATCCGCCCGGAGAGTGGACAATTTTTTGGTCTTGATATTATCTGATTTTGTAATTGATAGATTGAGTTTAACAAACAACCAATATTCTATTTGTAAAAAACTACATTAGGGTGTCACAGAGAGCAGTCACCAAATAGAGCAACAAGACACTGTTTGACTGAGGTTAAAGCCAGTTATGCCACAGAATGATTTTCTTAAGAGGGAAAAAACTACAGTTAGCACATTCGCAGCTCAGAGCTAAGAACAGTAACTCCTAAGGTATGATGATCAACAGAGGATACACACCAGAGTCCATTGTTCTCAGGAGAGTTGACCTGCTCAGCTAACCTGCCTGCTGCAACAAGAAACCTCTCACAGATGATGTTGCTTTTACCAAGAGAATGTCCGCTTTAGAATCCACTAGAGGAAGAATAACCTTTAATGTGAAACCACCAGTGATCAATGGCATTGTCAATGTGGAAGCACTTTATCTAGATAAGATTCTCAAAATCGACGCATATATACAGAGGAACATGAATAAACATTCCCTAAGTCCCAAAGAGAATATAAGTATCACTTTAAAGACTCTGAAAAAGATTGCTACTTTGCAAAAAATCAGCACTATCAAATCAATTATCAATCCCCACAAAACCCTTTACTCAACAAACAACAACCCAAAATCTAACCCACTCAAAGCAGTGTTTGGGATGTCCAAAGAATTCTTTTTCATATATCGGTCCAAAGACGTACGCATCTTTACCCCTAACTAATTCAGAATAACTGGTAGAGAGGTTGTTTCCGAACAAAACAAATATATTGATGGCAAGAAGTTTCAAACTCCAAACCTTGTGCACGCGAATCAACTCATACAACCTCCCTTAGTCACTTGACCATGCCCTACATAATTCATTCTCAATCCCCTCAAGCAATACGTAATCACAATAATTCATCAACTATCACAGAGTTCAGTCATAAGACTAACCTTACATTCATCTGGGCACAAGTTTTCGAGGCCGATTCTTTTCAACAAAACTATTTCATATACAACCTTCATCTCTAAAAATTTTAGCATTCAACCCTCATTCTGATTCAACTCTAGTAGTCGAGTTACTCTTTTCAACTACAACCAACATTTCAATCTAACACCAGAATTTTCACTTCAAAATCACATTTCAACAGACTATTAATAACAACAAAACTTTAGCAACAAAAGTCAAACAAAGCTTGCTTACTTTGACCAAGTACAACAACACAAATTCTTAGATAAGACCATCTACGTAACTACGTTCATCCTAAGTAGACAATGTCCTTGTAACTAAATCAACTCAAGCTTCCTCCAAGCGCAAGTCAAATCAGCGATATACTCCCTCGTCCCAATAAATTCCCCCATTTTTACTTTTGGACAAAATATTGTGTCATAATTTACCCAAAATAGAAATGGCGAATCAGCACACCCCAAAATGGAAAATGGGGGGAATCCATTGGGACGGAGGGAGAATATTCCTTTGCTGGGTCAGCATGGCTCCGTCTACTATCGAACTAAACTAAAAATGACATTTGCATTCATTGGCACAAAGCGAGTATATATTCATTTGTTGGGTCAGCATGGCTCCGTCTACTTTTACGATAAAAAAAAAAAGCGACTTTCCCACGAAAGTAAGCTAAAAATAACATTTTCATAACCAAAAAGAAATAATCAACTCACCGCCATCAAAACTGGCGGCGATATCAATCTCATCATTATCCCCGCCGCCATCGCCCCGAGCAACGGGGGAACTAACCCCGGACATATCGAACCCAAGACTGTACTTCCCGGAGCTACTCCTCAACCAATCCTCCGACAACTCGGGGTCCCCGGACTGAGTCGACCCGGACGACTCGACCGAGTCGCCCCCGTCGTAGACTCGGCGCGCGGGGACTGGGACCGGGAGCGAGGTGGGCGTTTCCGGAAGTGGGACCATCACTTGTGACATATTTATATTATTATTAATATTATTAATATTAATGTTATTGGGATTAATATTAATGTTAGAGTTAGTAATAATATTATTAGGAGGGTTTAAGGGGGGAGGATTAATATTAGTGAAGGAGAAACCAAGTTGGCGAAATTTGGGGTCTATGATTCTAGTATTTGGGGGTCGTCTATTGTTGTTATTTTGGTCCATTTTAATTAATGTTTTGGGAATAAAGGGGGTTCGGGGAATATATTTTTATGTATGTATGTATGGAAGGTGGTGTGATTATTTATGGGGAAGATTTGAGATTTGGGGAGAAGGGGGTAGGAAAAGTGGAAATGTAAGCAAAGTTTTGATCATGTCATCATGTGTGCTCTTTTATGATGTGTTTTTTTTTTATGGATTAAGGAAGTATATTTCTGCTTAATGGAATGGAGTAATGGTTAAAAACTACTACTACTATACTTGAGTAGATTAGCAGTTTTTTTAAAAAAAAAAATCTTTTAAGGGTCGAAGAGGTTTATGCAAAAGGTATCTAAGGAGATTTATATGGAAAAATATTTTGTTTACCAAATTTTATGAAAATATTCAACCTTATAATTTTAATGAAGATAATATGATGTTGAGTTGTATTTTACAAGAGAGACCCATAAATCAAAATGAGTATAATTGGGGAGGAAACTTGGGAGTTAGGGTTTGTCTTGATTAACTAATTTGAGGAGGGAGTAATTGCGGATCGGAAAATTGAGAATTTTACAAGTGAATAAATTCAACGAAATTCGCAATAACTTCTGCATTTATCACAAAAAAAAAAGTATTGGCCGATTTGGTCTAGTATGTTGAGCTAAACCAAGTGGTTGTTTCCTTGCCAAATAAAATCATAGGAATTCACAATTCCCATGAATTAAGAAAGTTGAAGTTGTTTTGTTAACCAAAATCATGGGAATTTAGAATTCATGGGAATTTCCAACTCCTGCAAAATGGGAGAATTTGCTTACCTAGCCCCCCCTTGGTGATTGGAAATTCCTACATTGCAACCAAACAATTTTGACCAATTTCCATGAATTTGTAATTCCTTGATATAGAAATTCATAAGAATCATGAAAACCCACATGCAACCAAACAACCACCAAGAATCTCCATTCCGTTTAATTTCTCCCAACTCTTTGCTGTTTTCAAAGTATGTATAGATTATATCCATATTTCATCATTATGTTCAGATTTTGCTCTCGTGTTGTACTAATGTACTATTGATCCAAAAGGAAACAAGAAAGGTTATCAGGTAATGTTTGATCGAGCGAGGACAATATATGCTGGTTTATTTTGATGAGACTCATACTAGTCATGTTGTGGCTGATAGAGAGACGTGCTTAAATACGTATTGGCTATGTATGCAAATATGTTCGAACAAGTGAAAATTTTCAATTTTACTAAATGCAATCTTTTTTGGATATGTTGAAACATATGACTTGTAATTATGTTGTAGATGTGGGTCGATCATAAACCATTTTTTGCCCGATGGGATTTGTAGGGCTAATCCAATGTGCTTGATTCAGTTTACTCCCTCTAGGCTCACATGTGACGAGATAGTTAGAGAATATCCAACTCACATTAAAGTTGTAGGAATTGAAGTCCAACATCAATGAATTAAGAGGTGACGAGATAGGAGTAGTAAGCTACATTATCGATTCATTTTATAGAGGAACCTAATTGAAACTACACGTTAGTCTACTACTCCTCCGCCAACAAATATATAGGTCCACTAAGAAATTTGACATCACCCATTCACCCCTAAGTTGAATCAATTACGTGATAAATAGCAATTAGCGAAAGATCATGGCATATTGGCATACTGATAAAGATTAATACGCAATGAATATATTATTTCACATATTCGAATCCTTTCTCCTGTAAGGGTCCTCCTTACCTACCTAAAAAAAATAAAAAAAAAATATCAATTTATACTGTGTTTACTATTCTTACATATGTTTAAAACTATAAACTATGAGGTTAAGACCATGACAAAATTACCTTTAATAACCTCAATCTCCCCACTCCACGTGCTCTATTGCATGTCCCTAAAACACCTCCCGAATCACACTCCCACGTGTAACACTCCCCACTCTCTTCTACTCCCTTTCTCCTCACCTTATTTCACTCCTTCCTCTCATTCCCTCCTTTTCCTCACAACTCACATGCACCATGTCAAACCGCACCTCATCCCACCCCTCTCGAGCCACAACCCAAGACACCGCCACCACCTCCACCGCGCCACAAGGTGGTGCTCTCCACAGCACCCCAGCCACCTTCCTCCGTAGACTCCACGAGCAAAACCCGAACTCAACCCAAGTCATAGGCATGCTAACCCTAGTCATCTCGAGTGGCATCCTCCTCATACTCACCGGCTTTACGCTCACCGCTATTGTCTTGGGCCTCATAATCTTTGCTCCCTTGATCCTTCTCTCGAGCCCGATTTGGCTACCTATTGTTACCATCCTCTTTTTCAGCGTAGCCGGGTTTTTATCATTGTGTGGGTTCGGCGTCACGACTGTAGCTGCATTGTCGTGGCTGTATCGATACTTTCGGGGTCTTCACCCGCCTGGGTCGGACCGGTTTGATTACGCGAGGAGCCGAATCGCTACCACGGCTCGAGAAGTTAAGGATTATGCTAGGGAATATGGTGGGTATCTTCATAGTAAGGTTAAGGATGCTGCTCCTGGTGCGTGAACTGGCTGGAGCAAAGGAAGTTGTGGTAAAATGAAGCGGATTTAGATCGAGTTTGTAGATTTCTATTTGTTCGTTTTTTGTTAGTCAATTTTATTTTGCCAATTACTTACTTGTCTCCTCCTTTGTTTAGTTTAAAATTTTGTATGGACATGACGAAAGAAAAAGAAATGGTGTAAGAGGAAATTTAAGAGGGTGTATGTTTTGCTTAGTGGCATCATTGTCAGTTTTTAATTTATAATTGGTACTCCATTGCAAGTGCAAGTTCTCAATTGCAAAAGTGATCTAGTTAACTACTCATTGTTCTGGAGAGCTTTTAAAATCACAAACGCAAACCAATAGAAATCCATGATAATTAAATTACATGTACAATAATATTAATGATTGCATGCATGATTTATTTTCTTGTACTGAACTACCAATTATGAGTCAGAGAGAGAGGGACAAGGGGGAGTATGTGCATCTCGGATTTCTCAGGGACCAATGAAACTGAGTAATGGGATATTTGTGTTAGCGTTCGGAAGCAATCTTAATTATACTCCCTCGGATCCACTCAATTTCCCACATCCATTTTTTGACACTATTTAAAACTAAACTTTTATCATCAATAACACAACATATATGATTTATAAAAATAATAAAAATAACTTTACATAGAAGTATTTGTAAATATAAATCTAAGAGTTATATATTTGTAATTTTTTCATATTTAATTTATGAGTTATAAAAAGTCAAAGTATGATCTCGACCAGTGTGAAAAAACTCTTGTGGGGAAATGAGTGGATCAGACATAGTATTAGTCACAGTAATACTGCTTGACATATGGGGAGGATGTAATGTGGTTCAACTGATCAACTTGCAATTGAGTGTATTTTTAGAATTAGCTAGACAGCTCGTGTGCAAGCTAGTAAGAGGATGTTTTCTTTGAAAGGTTATTCCTATATCAATCTCCGCTTACAAAGTTGGTCGTGGCATCTATACCACTTAATGTACTAATACGCATGAAATAAACGATTGAGGGAATGTTAGGCAGATTTGACGTAAGCGAGACATAAGCGAGCTCATTATTATGGTGTGCAGGTGTAGTATGGTGTTTTTTTTTCTGAAATATGCGCACAAAATCGCTGATAAAAATCAAATTACCAATCTCATGATTAGGATACGAGAGCTCTAACTACTTTAGCTAGTTCTTACCATAGTGATAAATTATGAGTGGAATTGATCATGATTACTTTATTGAAGAGATATGCCTCTTTATATAGGCTACTATACAAACTAAATATGTAATGTGTATCACTAATTGAGTACACTTAATCACTACACTAATGTAGGATATAATTCCTAAATAACATTTTTTCAATCACTAATTATATCAATCAAGGATATGATCTCTTAATACTGTCCCTCAAGTTGGAGAGTAAGAATTTCGAACACCCAACTTGTCAAGGAGAAACTGAAATCGATCTTTGCTCAATGCAACATTTGATTTGTTCCTCTGAAAAACTAGAAGCAGAAGGTTGTTGAGAAACAAAGTCACTAGCAAAGGCGGGCAGGATTCGAAACGATGCTGATAATAATTAAGCCATCTAAGATGGGTTGATGAACGACGGGGGACTCTAGATACGCTGACCACTGAAACTAGCGACGCACGTGCACTAGGAAATGATGAACGCGGGGCTGATATGATGACAAAGCGACTAATTCCGATGATGAAGGAACGGATTTGGGCTTTGTAAGGTGACTAAATTTGAGAAGTTTGGCAATGATGGAAAAAGTAAAAGAACCTTGAAATTTCCAGCAACATTGAATGTAACAGTTGTAGTGGTATAAATAACGTAAAAGATGGAAAATTTGACGCAAAGTATCTATAAGATGTATTTTCTTTAACTTTTAGATCCCGCTGACAGGTATTGAGTCGTGTATACCCACCGGCAGGCGAGCGAAAGCGTATTAGGAGTTCTCAAGAAAAAGGCTCTGATACCATGATAATTATTATGAGTGGAATTGATGATTACTTTATTGAAGAGATATGCCTCTTTATATAGGCTACAGTACAAACTAAATATGTAATGTGTATCACTATTTGAGTACACTCAATTACTAATTACACTAATCTAGTATATGATCCCTAAATAACATATTCCCAATCACTAATTACATCAATCAAGGATATAATCTCGTAATACATAGCTCAGTAATATGGTGTTAAGAAGTACTGTTTACAACTAGTTCGTTGACTTTCTCGTAGTCATTATTTTCAAATGCTTCATCAAAGGAAGCCCCACTTCTTATTTCTTCTTGATATCCGGTTACATAAGTGATTGATTCTAAAACAAAACTTTTGTAAGATGTTTGACAGAGTAAGTTACATGCGTCATAGGACCTTTTCATATAAAAATATAAGTTCTTAAGATGAAAAATGAGCTTTTAAATTATGATGTGAGGTAATAAAAGTCCTTTAATTTATGAGGTTTCTGGTCATAGCAATGGTGGTTTTAATCTATCCTCAAGTGACGGTATTCACTTTGAGCATTAGCAATGGTAATTCTTAACTCCAAAGTTCTTATAAGAACTCAATTTGTAAAAGTTTTTTATTATCTAAAATTTCTAAAGTTTTTATAAGACCAAATCTTTTAAAACAAGAATTCAAGTTTTTAATTTTACAATTTTTGCATTAAAAGTAATAGAGTAATCGTCAAAAAAGATTTGTACTTCTAAGTCTGGACTTTTGAATTGAATTCTTTCATTGTCTATGTGATTAAGAGAGTGATTGTTTCCAGTCAAGGTGATAATAAAAAAAAGAACTTTGAATAGAATTCTTCGGAGCAAAACGTGAACAAGATCGATGCAATTCTGTCAACTTAAAGGAGATTGCCCCCTTTCGCACCCTAATCGGACAAGTAGGGTCGCAGCATGTAGTGGTTTATCTTTTGCCTCAAAGTCGTCTGACTTCTAAATGAATGTGGCTTGATCTGATCAACGTGGTTGCCGATATCTATCTATTCAAGGTTGGTGGTCCTTTTTAATTAGTGGGTCTTAGTTCATGTTTCATATCAAGGGAAGAACTTTGACGAGAGAATACTTTTATGTTTCTATCATTTAGTTCCTGTACTGTTTTTTTTCCTTTTCTTTATTCTTTTTGCCGTCATGTTCCTGTCATGTTCCTGTATTGTATATACACAAACATTATAAGAAAAAAACTAGCTCAAATGATTAGAGCTTTTTTGTCCAAATTATGAAGTTGGGGATTTGATTCTTATCAACAATTTTGCACACATATTCCAAACAAAAAAAAATTGTTATTTTGCGATATAGTTGCTCACTCAATCCTAACTAACGTTCTAGAAAAGTGCTTTGGTAATATAGCGCACTCTAAGTCTTCCTGGAGCCTTATGTGTCCGTAATAAATTTTTTTTTTTTTTAAATACTCATGAATCATGAATCATGATTGTCCGACTTGTAAAATTTATATTTCAATTAGGACCGTCTCAAGGATAAGGCCACTAATTAAAGTAAGAACTCTAGGCCTCACCCTTGAAATGACAAAAATAACATAAAGATTAGGCCTCCAAAAACTTTGGGGCTCATAAGTTACCGCCATTAAGCCTCATCTCTTAAATTTACCTTAGGCCTCCATAGTCGATCGTTGACCCGTCACTGATCTCAATTCATTAATGAAGAAATGGGGAGTATGTTGCCATGCAACATGCATTTGATTACGTGGTTGCTCGTTTGATGAAGAATGAAATGCCAAATTTGTGAAGTAGTATGCGCGCACAAAGATCATTTTCCATCTAGACTCTCCAAGCATAATAACTTCAACACTCTTGATGAATATATATTGCCTATTTTTATCACAATAAAAAAAAAACACTTCTCATGAATTTAATTTTGATGTGCTTGGCAATGATTATCCTAGTTAGATGTCTTAGTTTCCTTATTACAAAGTGCGTACGTTGTAGATACCTTTCTTATTCATTACAATCTACAACTAAACAAGTTGTTTAGTCAACATAATTAATCACGTACAAGAGAAACTATATAATTTGTGGAAGCTACAGAAAATAAGAGGGTTGACCTACTGAATAGGCAAATTTTTAAATTTTTTTTTTTTTTTTTGTCAGGCCCCTTTCAAAAATTAATAAGCAGTTTTATTAAATTTAATACCAACTTGATAAGATCAAAATCCTCAACATGAACAAGCTACCAAGTTCCCCACAAGCTAAGGGGTGTACCAAAGTCGCGATGGGAAGCGGAAAACAAATAACACACTTTGGCATAATCCAAAACACAAGTAAACCTTCCTGATACAGCAAAAGTAACGAAGTAAAGGTATTATTAACGAAAGCTACTATTCTTGTCCTAAGAGAAACTACAGAAAAGGCCAATAAAGCACTTAATTTCTCATCAACCCAAAAAATTATTAGATAGAAAGAAATGATACAGCATGCATATAGTCGCAACCAATTATGGGAAAAGTAAGACTGGAGCAAGGTAGCTACAATTAGTTCAGACCAAAGACATGCTAGCTAACTTCTTACTATCTAATAATTTTCAACAACGTGACATGCACAAATCTGCGACCTCTTGTTGAACATAGTTGCAATCAAGCCTGAGCCGTCTGATAGCCGTAACCAAAGCGTGGACTGGCTCGTGGTGACTTCATAGGGGCCTCAGACAACCTCCTACCATCACAATCATAGTAGATTACCCCTGAAAAATTAAGAGGCTCACACTTGTCACCCATAAGTATAGACTTGCGCCACAACCCTCCTTCACCAAAGCTTTCCTCACCGAAGTCCCTAACCTCCTTAGCGCTTCTCCTCCCCAAGACTTGCTTGTTACTAGGCTTGAAAGTTCCTCGAACAAGTTTGTGGGAGGCTCGACGTGTATACTTAGCACATAAGTAGGCTAGAGCCGCTATAGATTCGAATAAGCCGAGGGCAACTAGCTTCGATGAACTGAGGATTTGCTTTGGTTTTGAATTACCCATGGTTTATATTGGATTTGTCGAGGTCTTTGCTTGGAGTTAAGTTAAGGGGAAGGTAATTGGCAAGTTTGGTAGTAGGAGACTTCAGAGTTTAGAGAGGATTATGGGTTAATGACTTTATGGGGTGTATATATAGTAAGAGATGGTGGGATTTTTGGTGACGGATGACCGGTATTTGGCAAGTTTGTTAGTTAGGTTGACTGCCAATTCGTTTCTGTTTCTTTCGTTCCTTAAACTCTAATTTGTTTTATGTACACTCTTATAAAGAAAATTCTCTATATACTAAGGCTTGGGAGCGTCTCATTTTTTTTCTTTTTCTTGTTTTAATATATTGAGGGTTTTACCCCTAAACTTTGGTAATTAATCTCTTTTAATTTGTTACCGGTGTACCAAGAGATATACTCTATTCTTATGGGCAAAAATCAAACTCTTGACCACATTATTAAACGATGAGGTAAATAACCATCACACCAGCACTTTTTGTTGGTAATGTCTGAAATGAGATATCAACTAAATGATGTATGTAAAAATTGTAAACGATGTATCAACAAATAAAAAAGATAAATCAATAGATGCTCTTTTAACACTTCCACGCACTAAAAGAATACTTTTGTGGGGGCATAGTAGTACCGTAGTAGTGTAGTACATATATTTATGAATGAATACAGTATGCTATACTACGTAATACTCAATTTGTGATTTGCAGATAAGGTATACTCCACAGAACTCAACCATACACGAAAGCACTATGAGTGGTTCGCCTCTCATCAATTTTTTTTTTTTTTTTTTTTGACAAAAGTAAAGGAAACATTACAACCGTTTAGCCTTAGCTGCCACCTCGTGGGCTAAGCTGTTTAATAACCTAGGAATAAACGAAAGTTGCAGACAATGAAAATTACAGAATAAATTCCTAATATCATCGATAATGAACCCTATAGAATCAAGTCTCTTCTCCTCATTCTTCAAGATTCTGACGAGTACTTGACAATCTGAGTAGAAATGCACATGATAGTAGTTTCTAGAGACTGCCCAAGAAACCGCATCTTTAAGCGCAAGACTCTCAGCATGTAAAGCAGATTCCGTGAAGACACGAATACCTCTTTCTCCAACTTGAATGTCATCCCAATCCTTAGCCACCCAGCCTATAGCGCCTACACTTATACTTGTCCATGCCCCATCAGTAAAACAATTAATAGCTCTACAGTTATCACTTGAACCGACCATTTGAATACCATAATCTCCATTCCCCTGAAACACATCAACAATCTTCATCCCTTTTTTTGTTTTTGTTGAATCACCACTGAACCCAAGAAAAGTAATTGAATGCCTCTCATCAAATTGGTATTATTGTAATGTACCAAAAAACAATATTGGTATTATTGTTTTTGTGTGGCAATCGATAATTTCTGTGCAAATGATTTTAATGGACATGTTGGTAAAAATAACTACCTTTACTCAATTTATAACAAACTGTAAATATAAGTTAGACATAGTAAGAAAATGGATGTATTATATGAGTTCTCACTCTCAACATATCCATATCCATGTTCCCGACTTCTCGTTCTAAGCAAATCACCCATCTCTAACGTATGCTTACAATATTCGTTTTTGTCATTCACCCAATTATATTCTAAGCAGTAGATTTGATGATTAAAGCATATATCTCAAGGCATAGCCTAGAGATGGTAATCAGGCAATTCAGCTCGTTTACAAGTCGGGTCAGCTCGGGTCGATTGATAGAATCTGAGTTGTATTGGGTTGTAATAGGCTTTCAGGTCGATTTCGGTTCGGTTTGGGTCATATATCAGTTTGGGTCCTATTAGATAATTTATTAAGTCGGGTAAGGTTCGATTGCGATTCGTGCCCTTTTCGAGTTGGTCGCTTTCATAAATCATTTCGAGTTGGTCATTTCCGTTTATTATATTGTGTCATAATTTTACTTTTAACTTCTTTGTAGGGTCCTCTAATTGAATTCTATTACTTTGAATTCATATCTTTTCAAAATCGCAAAAAACTTGCTTATTTGAATTACAATCTAGTTGTTTTGTGTTATATTTCGGATCGAATGAGATTTGGCTAGGATTACATATTTTTAGTGTTATCGGGTTTTGGTTGAGTACATGTTCACTTTGGTTCCCTTTTGAGTTATGATGTTCTCTAACTTCAAGCAGGTCTATTTTCAAATGATTTGATTCAATTTTCCTAAGCCGCGCCAGTTTGCGAGCGGTAGGCATGGCCTTACCCCTCCTCATAATATATTAGCTCTTGATCCATAGGGATATGGGAGGGAAGAATGGCCAAACAAGACCGTTAGAGATGGCAATGGGAAAAATTTGGGACAGGTGAAGCTATCCATATCTACACCTATTGTTTTCAATTACTCTTATCCATATAGTGGCCATATCCATACCCATTTATTTATTTATCATCAATCCATATCCATATTGATATCCACCACGTGAAGTGGTTGAACCAAGTGCCCAATGGATATCCAAATAAGTACCAAAAACTTCTAATTTAAATAAAAAAACTTTATGGGACAACCCAAAGTATAATCGTATAAGACTTGGAAAACGCGTTAATGGGATCAGATTTAGATCGGGTTAATTCAGATTGGATCGATTCGGATGACCTATAATATCAGATTGGATTCGGATTCGGGTTCGATCATTTTGGATTCATATTAAAGTCGGATGCACTTTACTTTGTATTCAATCGGATTGGGTCATTTCGGATCGGATCATCTTGAATCGGCTAACTTTGAATCGCATCATCATGATCTATGTTGTTTGGTTTGTAGAGATCTTGTTTTTGTGTGATGCACTAATTATATAGTAGTTGGAGCTCCTAAATATGACAATTATATTCCTCTTTTATTATTTAATGGTGAATATATTTTTCTCTAAGATAAATATTCCTCATAAGAAAAGTTAAGTATATTAAACTATCAATAAGCATGAATTATAAAAGTGTGCTAGAAAAACTTTTGAAAAACAGTGTTTGAAACAAACTAATATAAACATAAATTAAATCAGGTCATCTCGGATCTGGTCATATGGGATCGAATCAGAATGGAATGGATCACTTCGGATTTGATCGAATCATTTCAGGTCGTATCTGTATCTGGTCTAGCTAACTTCGGATTCAGATCGTGTCGATAATTAGGATATCGGAGTTATGTTCGAATTGTCATCTTCGGATCACATAGCAGATTATTCGGATCAGTCGATCAGTTGTTCAGATGCACATAAGATTTGCAAGGTACTTATCTATTGGATATTGATAAAGTAAAATACTCAATGTTGTCTAAGTTGTTTAGTACATAGTCCATATAATAATGATCAAATAGAAGAGTTTATTTTGTGAAATTCCGAGTAGGATATTCGATCATAGAGCAGAAGAATCACTATCTCAAA
>CAAKMY010093213.1:0-10753 GCA_901111285.1 Corrigiola litoralis | reverse complement strand
ACTTTCTAGTGATTTACACCATAAATCACTTAAGAGAGCATAACTCGAAATTAGCCATTAATTTACATATTTTCTGTTTTTACTTGTTTTTACTTGTCATGCATCATATTATGATTCTGCCATGCATTGCATGCCCTCGTTTAGGATGAGTGGCTTAGGTATCCTTTTAGCTTAGGAACCCTCGAGATGGAACTCCTTACTCCTAATGGCTCAATTGCCTATAAGGAGCATAGGGGACAACCTCTCAACCAGTAATTTAGCCCTTTCATGCATCACATGATANNCCGCAAAGCATTAGAGCAAACTCAATTGTTGTTTGCCGCTGGGGTCTAACCTATAGCGGAATGTAGTCCCAATGCTTAGGCCAAACGCATGCATTTGCATATTACGTGACATTATGTGTTATGTTTGTATGACATCTTAGACGAACGTGAGTAAATCTGACCAAAATCGACCAAAACTATTTGGAATCTGACATGTACAAAATTGACCTAGAGGCAGACTTGTGTCATCAAGTGACACAAGTCACAATTTTTTGGCGCCACCACTGGCGACACGAAAAATGTTGTATTCCAGAAACAGGCCAGAAAGTCATATTCTGCATCAGAAATCAGTTTCACAAAAAAAAAAGTTTTTGACCAAAAAATCACTTTTGTCAAACTGCCTGAAATTGGTTGTACATCCAGAACTGAGCAAATTTGCCTAAGCCTGATTTTGGTGCCACCACTGATGTCGCCAAAATCACTCCATGACTGATTTCCAGCTCTATTCTGCACCTACGCCAATTCTGCACAATTATGACCAAAACAAGTTTTTGACCAAAAAAATGACTTTTGTCAGAAACTGCCTGAAATTGGTTGTACATCCAGAACTGAGCAAATTTGCCTAAGCCTGATTTTCGCTCCACCACTGATGGCGCCAAAATCAGTCCATGGCTGGTTTTCAGCTCCATTCTGCACCTACGCCAATTCTGCACAATTATGATCAAAACAAAATTTTTACCAAAAATGACTTTTTGTCATAAACTGCATGTAACTGGTTACACACACATAATTGACCAAAGCCTGTCTAGGCCTGGCTATGGCGCCACCACTCATTTCTTCATTTGTGCCAATTCTGCCCAGTATCGGCAAAAAAAAAAAAAAAATTGACCCAAAACATTTTGGGCAGCGCCACTACTGGCGGCGCAAAAAAAAAATTAAAAAATAAATAAATAAATAAATATATATAAATATGTATATAGGGGAGCGCTCCGGTGGAAATGGGTCTTAACGTGAGAAATGAATTGCTCATCTGAAATGCTCATCTGCGAAAATTGTTGCTCATATACGGGCGGGATCCAGAGCGTTGGCCTAGTTTGGTGCGGTGCGTGCGGTGCATTCGAGACCTTTAGATGCGAAATATTGAAAGGCCGAGATTACATTTGAAAACACGCCAAAAATCAAACTCTCCTCTCATTCCCGCCTGATGCTCTCTCACCTCCCCATCCTCTCGTTTTCTCTCTCCTCTCTCCTCTCTCCTCTCTCCTCTCTCCTCTCCTCCGACGATAGCACCATCGGCGGACACTAAACGAAAGTTAATTTTTTTATATGTTCAGATCCTTTCCTTTCATCGAAGGTATTTTTTTCAAATTAAATTTATATTTCAAAAGTGTTATTTTTAAACACAAAGTTTATTATTCCAGTGGTTGTGGCGATGAATTTAAGTCATTTTTTTGTTATAGTTTCGTGATTTTTGTGGTTGTTGTCTTGCCGTAGTGGATTTTCATGTTTAGTTGTTTTTTTTTCCTTTTTTCTTTTTTAAATCAAGGTTTTGGTTGGTGGAGGTGCGGTGGTGATAGTGAAGAGAGGTGCTTTTTCATGTTGTTGAGTTAGCTGCTGTTGTTGTGGTGTTTACTACAATATAACTTAATATTTATTGTAATCAGATTCCAAGTTTAGTACTTGATGTTGTAGTGGTGGACTTGTGTTATGGTCGTGATTTGGCCGGCCAGTAGTGGCGGTGTGATGTGGCTGCATTTTGTGTTGTTGTGGTTATTAGTTGTCGTGGTTTTTGTAGTTGTTAGTTGTTCTTATCGTAAGACGTTGTCGAGTGATATTGTTTTCGGATAGCGGTTAGGGAGAAGTGATTGGTAGAGTTAGCTACATCAAATTAAAGGCTATTATTCATTCGTGTAATGGATGATACCAATTCGTATACGGTAAAATCAAGTAGCTTATAGAGTAAAACTCCATTAGTATTAGAGTAAACTCAACTAGCTAATACAATAAACCTTTATTAGTATGAGAGTAAAATCAAGTATTTATTAGAGTAAACTCAACTAGGTGATAGAGTAAATTTTATTTGTTGTTAGATCAACTCAATTCGTTAGTACAATAAACCAGGTTGTTGAGTTTATAGAGTAGACTCCATTAGTTATTAGAGTAAAATTAATTAATTATTAGAGTAAACTCAACTGGTAAATTTTACCACATGTCTTAATGGTGATTACAGTGGGTATGGATATATGACATATGTTTGGGTTAATTGGTGCGTCATACTTTCCGAAACATATGAAGTTCTTTCCGTTAATGTCAATCAGTATCTCTTAAAGAGGGTTAGTTGTACCTGCAATTGCTGCTGGGTTTGCTGCTTTGGCACCGACTCTGGCACTATTATTCATATCATTGTAGCAGGTGGATCAGCTGTTGCTGCAAGCGTCACGCGATCTGTTGTTGGCTCCGTTGCAATTGCTGCCTTATTTGGAGGCGAAAATTTCTTCACAGGTTTTGTATTTTTTTTTTCTTCTTACCTTTTGTTTTTTACATCGTACGGATTTGGTTCATGTGCCTTCTTGCTAGGTTATTCTTTAAGTTCCGCGGTGCTTGTGACTTCCAAGGTCAAACTAGATTATTCTCTAAGTTTGGATTATCAATGATCTTACTGACGTTTAGATACATAAGAGAGTTCAACTTTCTTGCCCAGGTTGTGCATATAGATCTTAATATATCCTTCTAAATATATTTTCGAGTAAGGTAGTTATGCAAGTGGTTCATTTGGAATGCTGAATGTCATATGTTTTGCTTTGTTTTTAGTGTGCTTGATCTGATGCAAAGGGAAGGAACGACAAAGGTGCCAAAATTGATCTTGACTCACAGAGAAAGGGGGAGTGTTGTGCTCAAATTATCAACCATACAAGTGTGTAATTATGAGCTAGTCGTTGTTTGTCTGAGGAATGGGAGTACAATGATTTTTTATCAAGGAGGAAGTTTAAGAGTTGGATTTTCCCCCTTCCCTTTCTGTTGCATTCCTTAGCATCCTTGCCTTTGCAGGATAAGGAATTCCTTGAGGTCATGTTTCCTTACGAAGGTGTTAAACAATGCTAAGGGTACTCACCACTCCAGCAAGAGACTGCAGTATACCCGCCGATAGGTGCAGGGTACCATCCCCAATCACAGCCACCAAAACCAGTTTTATATGCGGCACCACAAGGGTACCGTCTTAAGAATAATCTAGCCGAGTACATACACAAAAGGTTAACTTGCTGATTCGTAAAATAGACAATGGAGCTTGTTATTCATTCCAAGGCAGTAGTCGTAACTTTAGTTTTAATTTCATTTATGATATTGCATCACTCAAGTCTATTAGCTCAATTGGTATAGCTTAGTGCCATTGCACAAGATATAGGTTTGAATCCTATATAGACTAAGTTTCAAGATACACATCAACCTAGTACTAAAACACATAGAACGTCTGTTTGCTAACTAGGTGCAGTTTTTCTATACGCAAGCAACCTTTGGCCAAACTAATTTGGAGCTACATACTCAAAAGTCGGAATATATGAAGAGGCTTGATATGAACCCTTATAATGGCCAAATTACATCAAATCAGTAGCGACAAACCATCATTATAAAGGCTATGTGGGACTTGAACCCTCACCCATGTTCAATATAGCACATTGCTCTACCTTTTGAGATAATAGCCTCAATATTAGTAACTTCATATTCAGAAAATGAAAACTGGATCACAAGTCGGATCATCTCATCAAAATTTGAATGCAACTGGAAATCAGATCTTAAAATAAAGAAAACAAAGTTGAAAACATCATACCTGATCAAGCACAGCCTCAGTGATCTCACTCACCAATTTCTTCCCACTCGGCGCAACAATTAAACCAGTGAACCTCTGTAAATCACTAACCTCCTCACACATCAGTTTTGCCGCCTTCTTCTGGGACACAGCAAAAACCACCTGCTCGATAGCCTCATCATTCGTTAAAGCCTCAAAATTAATCGTCTTTACTCTAGTTCACTGTAAAAACAAATCTAGCCAAATAGATACTGAGTACACACTAATTCATGGTAACCAACTACAGGTACAACTAAATAGCTAGAAGAGCACTACCCTGAGTTTTTTTTTTTTTTTTGACAATACACACACAACCCTGAGTTCATGAAAGCAAAATTGCTTACTCGTCAGAGTTATCACACTAAAGATGGATGGTAACTTTTCTAGCATGAAATCAGATATAAGTTCATTGCTATTAAGTATAAACTTGCTTACTTGTTAGAGTATACTTGATCACCGCTGAGAATAAACATGTTGATTAATTAGAGTAAACACCAATACTGGATACAGTAAACTTGATTACTGATTAGAGTTGAGGAAATATGCTCACTAGTTAGAGTGATTGATATTATTAATCATAATAAACATGCTGTTTGATTAGAGTAAACTCCATTACTAAATAGAGTAAAACTCAAAACTGATTAAACTTCATGCCTCTTATTGACTTTCTCTTTCCTCCCGCCATCCCCTGAAATTCACACTCTTTACTCCCTTACTAAGACCACGCCAGGAGCTTCATAGTTATATTAAACTCTAACTATAAAATATATTTCTGTTGTTGGGTTGCAGTCTTGGGAGAGGGGGGGAGGAAAGCGGGCACCAATGGAATACATTTAATCTTTCTTAATTGATTATGCAACTACATAAACAGTAGATATGAGGAAAATGTTGACAGAATAAAAACAAAACTCAAATCAAAATTCTTACAAACCACCACATTTGAGTCAAGAGCATCAGACAAGTTAAAATTTAATAAGCTAAGGTTGGCATTAGGAGAGCCACCCAAATCACGCTTCTAACAATGCTTGATTGCTCCTTAGTCCTTATCTAGCTTTTATCCTTAAACTAAACAGTTCAGGATTCTCAAAATGAATAGCCCTTAAATCATCGGGAATAATTCAAGCACATATTTCAGAATCCCTTACAGAATTAGCACAACACGAGTTAGGGTAAACTCACTAACACATTAGAGTAAACATACTACAACATTAAAGTATACACCAAAGAATTAGAGTAAACGCACTAATATTAGAATAAACACTATTTTTTCTTTGAATAGTAGAGTAAACACTCTTAATAAGTTAAGAGCAAACAAACTACTACATTAGAGTAAACATGATTAATCATTAGAGTAAATAAGTTAACACATTAAAGTAAACATGTGTTCAACTAAGGGAATTTACTTTAACAACTAAGTGAGTTTACTCTAACAACTAATTGAGATTACTATAAAAAGTAAATGACTTTTACTCTAACAAAAAATAGACTTTACTCTAACAACTAAATGAGTTTACTTTAACAACTAAGTGTTATGCGGCTGTATGCGTAACAAAAAGTGCAGAACCTTGCCTGATCTTTAAACTTCAACATGCTTAGCAATTGCAAACTCAAGGGAGGGGGGGTAGGGGTGTGCAAGGAGCATATCAACATAGCAACTTTTTAGAGCAAGCAATGTTTTACCCTCGAAGGTGATGGAGCCTCACCAGCTCCACTAGAGTGCTAGCAAGCCGGTAAAAATTGCTACAGCGCTCCCCCTAGCAATAACAACTAAGCACCATGCCCTCTATTTTCTTTATTCAATAATTAACTTCATCGTAATAAAATACATGTTCTAATCTAATCAAGAACATGGTTTACTCTAATAAAATATCAACTTTAATCTAAAAAAGAATATGTTTTACTCTAATAAAGAACATATATTAGACTAAGCTCCTGACATATAAAAGATCTGGACTCTTAAATGCCCTTTGAAAAACCAAGATTCCATTTTAAGATAGATATGTCATGGAGGCTATCCTAAACTAAGCTTCCAAAATTTCCCCCGAGAAGAAAGAACAAGGAGCACGTACCTGGCAGGGGTAAGGGAGGACCTCCTCCCTCTTAAACTTAGAGACCTTTCAGTGCTGGTAAGGAGAGACCATCAGCGACCAAGGAGAAGGCCGCGGTAGATGCTGGCAATAAGGGGGTTGCTCTTGGCTTGCAAGCAAGGTTGTCAAGATATTCGGCCTATATCTTCCATCCCGAGAGATCCAAGAGAGCTAGGGAAGCTGAGGAGGCTGAGCGCGCAAGTCAAGGGAAGTGACCAAGGGTTGTCTCATCTGACCCTCCTGTTTGCTCCGCTTCCCATTCTAAGTAGGCTACTGTCGGGGAGATTATTTATACTCCTGGCTTTGTGGATTTGGACCCTGCCCAGGTGCCTGCCCCAGCTAGTTCGCTTCGATCCCAGGAGAAGCAACCATTGGGTACGGACTGTGCTAGTCCTCGCCCCGTTCGCTCTCCGGCACTCCGATCTCTTGCATATACTAAGGGCTCTGGGACTTCGGACTCGATGAGGGACTCCGGGGCGTTGCCTCTTGTGCACTCTAGTGAAACAGACGCCCTTATAGACAAGTTTCTTCTGCGAGGTGATCCCGAGAAGATTTGCGAGATGGTTCTGCAAGTGAGCAGGCAGCTCCCTGAGGCTGATGCTCGGTTTTCCAGCCGAATACAGCTAGCTCTCCTGGAGCGCACTCAGCAGTCCGCAATTGAGGTATAACCTTAGCTTTCCTTGGCCCTCTTGCTTTTACTTAATCCTTTATTTCCTTTACTTTGTCCCATATCCTTTTTAGGTCGTGACTGGAGTCAATGCCATCTTTGAAGGAGTTAGGAAGAGAGAATTGCTGCTGCAAGAGGCCACGGCGAAGATTGCCAGGGCGCAAAGGGCTAGCAAGAGGATGAGGAATCTGTATATCGCTCTGACGGATTCGAAGACTCGGGTTATTAGCCTAACCGTGGAGTCCAAGGCCCATCTTGCCGATCTTGCTCGTGCAAGAGAGGAGAAACAGACGATGGCTGAGAGAGTAGCCCACCTTGAGACGGAGTGCTCAAGGCTACACCTTGAGCTTAGGCTACACCTTGAGCTTGACCAATCTGGAAAGGAACTAGAGTTAGCTCGGGCAACTCTTAATGATACGGGAGGTATTGATGATGCTACTAGAGCTTCCCTTATTCAGCAGGGAAAGGATGAGATGCTTGAGCTTATACATGCTACTTGGGATGATAGCGTTGTTGCTATTGAAGGAGCCACTTGGGATTACTTTATGCAGCAGGCGGAGCTTAAGAGGTAGGAGATCGAGCAAGCTGGGCCTAGTCGAGCTGATGCTCAGCCTGAGGGAACTGCTGAGACTCCTCTCATCGAGAGGTCCGAGAAGGAGGACCCTCCCCTGTATCCGAATGACAAGTTTTCTCCCATTCCTCCAGATGTTAGTCCTCTTCGTGAGGATTAGTCTTATTATACTTGGTTGGCCCGACCTGTGGGTGTCTCGACCAATATTTCGCAGTAGTTAGTTTTTTATCCTTGCTGATGGATGTTGGATATTTCTCCCCTTAGAGGGATTGACTTTTGTAAGTTTCCCGCCTTCTGACCGGATGCTTTTGGACAAAAATGTGCCTGCTTTCTAACTAAGTCATACTTGCAGGTTTCAAGGATATGCTTCCTCTTATTTTTGTCTTATAGTTTTATGCTTAGGTGAACATCTTGCCCCCGGAGGGTTGTTCATTCCATAGCGAGCATAATGAATGTCTTGTCCACTTCTTAAGACTTGTGCGCTTAGGTAAACATCTTGTCCCCGGAGGGTTGTTTATTCCTTACCTTGCACAATGTTTGTGTTCGTCCACTTCTTAGGACAACTTGTTTCCTAAGTTTATTGCATACTTAGTACTTTAGAACTTTTTGCCCCCGGAGGGTTCTTTCGTTCCGAAGTAAGCATAGTATATATGTTTGTCTGTTAATTATAACACTTATCTTGGTTTATGCATGTGTATGCCCCCCAAAATAATTGACAATCAAATGTAGTGCCAAATCTCAACTTCGTTTTATAAATTTGTAACAAACTTTGGAGTTTGTGATTACAAGCTTCACAATAAAACATAGAGGAGATACATGACACTAATAGCATGAGAATGCTTTATTTTTCCTACGGATAGGTCTAGCTTCTCTAGAGAGCGCAACTAGTTCCTAATTCTCGAAAACTCGACGACATATGAATGCCGGAGTGAGAATTAGGGAGTTACACGATTTAGATAGCATGAGAATGCTTTTTGTTCCTACGGATAGGCCTAGCTCCTTTTAGAGAGCACAGCTAGTTCCCAATTCTCGAAAAACTCGATGACATATGAATGTCGGAGTGAGAGTCGGGGTTTTATATGCTACGAACAAAAGAGACCTAGCGATAAAACTTCATCGGGTTGCAAGTGTTCCAGACTCTTGGTAGCTCGTTTCCATCTTCGTCAGTGATCTTGTATGAACCAGATCGGACTTCCCTTATGATCTTGTACGGTCCTTCCCAACTTGGAGTCATCTTTCCTTGTTATCCCGCTTTGCCAATAGCTTTCATCTTTCTCAAGACATAATCACCCTCTCTGAGAGGTCTTGACTTTACTCTCTTGTTGTATGCTCTTGAGATCCTTATCTTGTAAAGCTCGTTTCTCAGCAGGGAGTTGGCTCTCACTTCGGGCAAGAAGTCCAAGGCTTCCCTTATGGCTACCCAGTGTAAGTCCTCATCATACATCATGACCCTTAGAGTTTCGGTGTCCAACTCTATTGGCATCAAAGCTTCTACACCATAGACAAGCATGAACGGACTTTCTCCGGTAGCATTCTTGGCAGTAGTTCGGATGGACCACAAGATACTTGGTAGTACGTCTGCCCATTCTCCTTTCGCGGCAGTTAGCTTTTTCTTTAAGCCCTGAACGATGATCTTGTTTGTCGACTCCACCTGCCCGTTAGTCTGGGGCCTTGCTACTGCAGTAAATCGGGCTTGGATTCGGTGTTCCTTCAACCATCCCTCTAGCCATTGGGAAAAGACCCAAGATATCCATGCCCCACTTGACAAATAGAATGGGCGCGGGAAAGGAGCGCATGCTTCTGGCATTGTTCACATTTCTTCACCAATTCCATAGCATCAACACGAAGTGTCGGCCAATAGTAGCCCGTGTGAAGAGCCTTCTCAGCCAATGCCTTGCCCCCAATGTTCAAGGAACAAGTGCCTACATGGAGATCCGATAAAATCTTTCGTCCTTCAACCAAGGTAGCACATCTAAGGTAAGGTCGAGAGAAAGACTTTTTGTACAGAATACACTTGTAAATTCCATAATTTACCGCCTTCTTCTTTAGACGGGTTGCTTCTTCAGGCCGGTCCGGGGTAGTCCCATGTAGGTGGAAGGCCAAGATATCATCGAACCAATTAGTGGTTGCTTCTATGGATGCCACCAACTGTTCATGAATGCTTGGGGATTCCTTGATTTTCCCAAAGATGGTCCTTGGCATATCCCCTAGAGTCGAACTGGCTAATTTGGACAAGGCATCCGCTTGATGGTTTTCTGACCTTGGGATTTGCTTGATGTCGAACTGGGACAACTCATTGGTTTCCTTTCTTACCAATGCAAGGTATTTCTCCATAATAGTTCCTCTTGTGTCGTATTCTCCCAAAAATTGACAGAGTAGGGCTTCATACTCCGCCTCGTTGTTTGTGGCATGATACTTAGACCTCATAGCATACTCGAACTTATCTCCTTCGGGAGAGATGCAAATGATTCCGGCACCACATCCTTGTGTGGTGGATGAACCATCTACATACAATTGCCAAATATCTCCGGCAAATCCTTGTGAGGGACAACCGCAAATTGTGCTAGGAAGTCCGCCAAAGCCTGGGCCTTGATGGCCTTTCTCCCTTCGTACTCAATTCCAAAGGGATTCAGTTCGACGGCCCAATCCGTCATTCTTCCGGAGCGAGTGTAGTCTCTCATGATATTCTTAAGAGAGGACTCAGAGGTGTACAACTTGATGTAGTGAGTGAGAAAATAGGGTCGCAGTTTCCTACTAGTGACCACAGGTGCAAGTCTGAGCTTCTCAATGGTCGGATATTTCACTTGAGCTACTCGGAGCACATGACTTATGTGAGCGCACAGGACCCGCAGCTCTTTTTTTATGTTTTTATTTTATTAACATTAAAGAGTGGAGTACGCTCGAGAACCACCACTTAGGGAAGGAGTACGGCGAGGCTAGGGGCCTCCGGACCGTTTCTATTGACTTTCAGGTTCTCATAATAATATAGTGGCAGAAATAGAATTGACCAGACCCAACAAAGCTGCGTCACTGGTTGAGGCGTAACCATAAGGCTGCGTCATAACCAGTGACACAGGCCAACATGGCTGCGTCATAACCAGTGACGCAGGCCATGTGTGGTCAGGGGCAGATTGTGCCCTTTTTTCAGTATTTTGTGCAATATTATAGAGTCGCCACCGAGAGTTTGCGGTGTCTCGAAAACCGTTGCCTTTCGGATCTAGCCTACGACCCAAGAAGGTTCATGAGATGTAGATTTGCGATATGGGCGTGCTACCACGAATCGAGCATCTCATTGATGACTCCTATGGTAAAACGTACCAT
>CAAKMY010093203.1:507-12503 GCA_901111285.1 Corrigiola litoralis | reverse complement strand
AAAAAGGTAGGAAAATGGTGGAAAAAATAGAAAATTTAGCAATAATGATATAAGCGCTACACTAATTTTTAAATCTTGTATCTGCCCCTACCTGGAGTGTGATTTTGAAGAAGTAAACTACATATTGCTAGATATTTTCTGAGATGTCAGTAGGTCTCGGGTCTTTGTGTTGGTATCAGATTTTTTCTAGTCTCCCGTTCTCCAGGGGTTTGGTATGGGTACTTCAGTGTTGTTTTGAAGCATCAAACTACATATTGAAAGATATATATACTGAGATGTCAATGTCTGTGTTTTATTATAAGAATTAAGTATCTCTAACTAGCAGTATTTAAGAAGAAACAAAGAGAAGGGTAAAGAAGGGAAGGAGGACTACTTCACTTTCTGTTTGGGATCTACAGCAGGTACCCTTTTTTTTTTTTTTTTGGGGGGGGGGGGGGGGGGTTGTGAGAGGCGGATTTTGGTTGTGAAATTTGGTTGAGGAGGAAAAGAATTTAGGCATGATGTATATTTCTTAGTTTGTAGCCTGTATTTGTTGCAGGCTGGCCAAGCTGTTATTCAATCCTGCACTATTTCGCTGTTTTACTTTCAGTTTTCATGTTTTGTTAAATACTACTCCCTCCTTCCCACAATAAGCTTCTCACTTTCCTTTTTGGGTTGTCCCACCAAAGCTTCTCACATTCCTTTTCTAGTAAGTTATATTTACCACATTGTCCTGATAGACTTTTATTATTCACAGAACTGCCGTTGCTTACCTCCTTCCCAATTCAAACTAAAGGCTCATTAACTTACTAACATAACTACTAACCCACCCAGTTATTAGCTAACCCACCCCAGTAATGAGCCCCACCCTATCACAGTATTACTGTCTTCTCTCCCTCCCCACCCACCAATCTCCTCTGTCCCTGGACAGCCTCTGACCTCCGTCACCCTCTTTCCCGTCGACCCACCTTCATTTATCTCTCTTCATCTTATCCCATTCTCTCTCCTCAGCCCATCCAAACAGACATTTCCTCACCCCTTCTTCACCTATTTTTCTCTCTCCTTCCCTCTATCTCCTATCATCGTCTGTAACTTCAGCGGCGGAAATGGTCAGGTATGGGCGGTGAGTTTATAGGTCCTATGGTGGTTGGTGGTGAATAGCATGGTGGGTAGGTTGGTCGCATGAACGGTGTGGCTGTGATTTCGTGGTTTTGGAAGGTGGGTTGCGGTATGGTGATGGAGAGATACTGAGGTGTTTGTGGACGTACTTGGGGAGGATCTTGGTCGTACATGAGGTGCGGCTGGTGTCGGACATGGGGTACAGGTAGGGTCGTACCTGGTCGACTGAGGTTGTACCTGGGTTTGGGTGGGTGGGCTGGGGTGCGGCTGGTTAGGAGTGGAGGTAATGTGAAATGGAAATGAGAGTGGCACTTGCGGTGGTGTAGTATGTTCACTCAGTTGTAGTTGTGGCTCTATCTTCTAATGCAAGCCCACTTGCAGTTTTTTTCATTGTTTATTTAAGTTCTTAATTTCTGTGCCCAAAAGAAGTGAGAAGCTTATTGTGGGAAGGAGGGAGTACTGTTATTTGGCTTATTCGAATTCATGTATCGCTCCATCTTGGTGAACATTCTGCAATGTGGGTTTACTTCTGCTGACATCATTTCTCATGGCTCAGGTACTGAAAGAGCGTGGTGTTGATGATGTTGTCAACAGCCATGATGAAGCGCATGGTTCTAGAAGGTAGTAATATTACTCTCACCCCTTCCCTGAAGTTGTCTGTGGGCGTGGAGAAATCCCTAAATCTTCATTTACACTTATAAGTTTAACTGAATTCGAATTTACTTTCCAGGATTAAAAATGACGTTCCTCGCACTGAAGTGGCTCCTGCACATACAAGTACCCTGCGCCATGTTGAAAAGGTTCCGAATGTTTTAAATGATCAGAAGAGTGGTAGAGGCCATGAGAGAAAAGACAACCGAGCTGATGTCCAGAAAGCTGATATGCAGAGAAAGAATTGGCGAAATGAGAACTGGAGAAACGGTAGAGATACGGAGAAGCACCCTCAGCAGGAGAGGCAACCTTCACCTGAGACCTGGCGAAAACCTGTTGAACAGCCAAAAGCAGCTAATGCTGACAACTCTGGACTGCGTTTCGGGAAAGCCGTCTCTGCTGTTGATCTTGCCCAAGCCTTTTCAAGATCAGTCTCAGATACTAAGCCTGTTGACCAATTTTCGGGTCAAAGAGGACTTCCTGGTCGTGTTCAGATGCCTTTTTCACGGCTTACAGGGTCAACATCAAGGGCTCAGATCAATGGTTACTGATATGTTCGAAGATAAATGGTCAGGAGTTGAACGAAAAAATTGTCGGATCAGGATTAATAGGTTGCTAGAATCATGGACTTAGGATATAAGCGTGGCACTCAGTGGAGAATAAGAGATGCAGCTATCTTTGCTTTTTCTGGGATGGCTGATTCTCCAAGAGCTATGGGCCTACAAATTTGTCTCCCCATGTCTGGTAGTGAATTCTGACCTGATGGAGAGGCAAGGAACTACTGGTGGTTCGGCTCATCTTTTGGCACCTCAAAGTGGTAGTGCTTTGACATTGTTTTACCACAATTCACCCTTGGTATCAATGATGTTGAGTGATGTGTGTTTGAAATGCCTAAGGTGCTGTGGTGGATTGCTTTTGAGCATGTCATTGAAATGAATATTATGTATCTCAATGTATGGAGGTGAAATTTCATTTTACCAAATGATCTCGAATTTGGGCCACAATATTGTTGTCTTAGGCATGTTCTTTCCTTTTCTATTTGTGCATATATTTTTTTGGATTAACGAAGTAACTGTTCCGTATAACTGTACCAAACACCTGATACATGAACTACTTATATTCTCCCGCTAACTTGAACTAAAAGGGCAAATTTCTAGCGCCAGAACTGCAGGCAACCATACAAAGATACAACTAGTGTCTATACCAGTGTGTCCGCAAAGCTCACCACAAGTCCAACCTGGAATATGGATTGTAACTTGTGATATCACTTGTGCGGATCATTAAGCAGGAGTTTGACATGCACAGAGGTCTGGTTGGACTTGTGCTTGTAAAAACCAAATGGTTAATAGGAATATCCCGCTAGATTTGTAACAAAAGTATCATCTCACTTTCTACTATTAAACAATCACCTGATACATACAGTTATAACCAAGCTTCATTCATACATTATTTTCTTGAACAAAGTATGAAAGAACACATTTGAATGGACTCCTCCTACTTTTGAGTGGTCCATTACTCCATCTCATATCCACTCGGTTATCAGTTCCCCATTCCCATTCTTTTGTGGCGAAAAATCGACTAGCTTTCCTCAAAGATAAGCTAAATGGTGGGAGTAGTTAAATGTCAATCCACTAACCATAATTGGCGGCAAAAGTATATATGGTAAGCATTAGTCTTGCTAATTTGCAATTTGAACATGAAGACTCCACTAGCGAAACACATGTCCTAGTTGTGATTATTTTCGTTTACTTAATAATCGTTTAATGACTTAATGTCTATACCCAAAAAAAAAAAAAAATTTTGTTTAATGTATTTTCACCACTTTAAAGGTGTGGAATGAAATTAGGTGATTCTAACAAGTACACCGCCAAAAAAATCTAGTATAAAGTATTTTTGTCAGACACTCAGACTACAACATATCAATAAAATATGCTCAACATTCACTACATCATTTGTCAAAAATGTATTTACATAATAAACTTATTATATTACTCAATTGTTATCAAAGTACTAGTCATCATTTATGTAGACATTACAAGAATTTTTTTCTCTTAACTTTGAGCTAATATTTTTTTTATTTGGCTTTATTTTTTTATCTAAAAGGAGCACATAAATACACATAAAAGATCAAATCTAAATCTCTAATTTATGAGATGATATTTACAATCACTAAAACGTCTCTTGATAATAATAATAATAAAAAAAATACTAAACATCTCTTGACTCTTCAATTATAACATTATGCTAAAGGTTTTGGGAATATTTTTAGTACTAACTTTGGTTGTACTACAGAGTGCGTGACCAGATTATTTTCAGTGAGTTTGCATTTAATTGAAGAAAGGGGCAAATTAGCAAAGAATTAGTCAATCCCTGTAGATAAAAAAGGAAAAATAAATCAATTACCAATCGCAAGGATCAAGGAAAGTCTAAAAATGATGGTTCATTTGTCTGCAAGTAGTTGGTTTTTTCTGGGATGGTCAACTTAGCCACTTAAATAATTTATAATTAAGACCATATATTACATGTTTTTGCGTCCTTCCCTCATTGTGTTCCATGTTGTGTCTCTAAAACTGTATTTGACCTAAGAAACACAAAATTCTACAGTAGCTACTGCAGAGAAGAGAAGCTTCTGTTTTCCATTTTATGTCTTTTCCTCAACTTTGAAGAGTAGACATTAGAAAAAGTTACTTGGGTTTTTCGTGATGGAAGTTTGCTGTGACCTTGAAGTAGATATCAATGGCCAACAGCTTTTCTTGGTAAACAAGGTATTTTCCTAGTGAATGTTCCTTTTAACTTTTGATTTTTGTTTTGTACGTAGCAAATACTTTCTATTATGCATGTATAACATATAACTTGATTATGTATTTTTGGTTGGCTATTAGATGCATGATTAGTGATACAATCTCCTTAGTGTTCACTCTTCTTCTTATTGCTATTCTTTTTTGTTTTAAATTCCACTTACATTTATATTCTAAGAGAATAAATTTTGAATGGTTCTCCTATAAGGACTGTCCTATAAGGGCTGATAGCATATGATGTTAATCTTCTATGTTGCAGAATATTTTGGCATATTTCTCTAGTAAGTTGAACAATTTATTTACGAAGAACTGCAACAAGAGTAGCACGAGCATGAAAGTGATATTTCAAGACTTTCCAGGGGGGCCAGCTAGCTTTGAGGCCATTACAAGGTTTTGCTACAACAATGGCATAATCAACATAACTCATTCGAATGTGGTCTATCTAAATTATGTGTCGAAGTACATGGAAATGAGTAAGAATGTGTTTGGAAGGCCTAATTTGGTACACCAAACTGAGAAATTTCTTGAGGGGGTTGATTGCTGGACTTGGTTCGAGCTCTTGTTAGCACTAAAACATGGCCATCATTCGTTGGTGAATATCAATTCTGTTTCTGCAGTTCAACTTTTAGTAGATGAGCTTGTGGAGAGACTTACATTGCCGTCCATGACAACCCCCTCTTCACTCTCATCCAAGTGCTCTAGTTTTCGGTCCTCATGTGATTCTAAGAGCACTCAGAGTGCTAAAAGTAGCTGCTTCAGAAGATTTTGGTGGTTCGAGGATCTTTCTACACTCGATATCGATTTGATCGACATGTTGGTAAGAAAAATGGTTTTAGAGAAATTCGACCATGCTACCGTAAGCAAATTCCTCTTCTACTACAAGAGGGAGAGAATGTTTGGTGCCTCAACAGTTGTAAAGGCGAAAATTATCCAGAGGTTAATCAATCTACTTGTTCTCCTTGATAAGAGGTGCATTTCCATCAAGGGGCTGTTTGATACCTTGAGAATAGCTTCAACTTTGAAGCTAAAAAAACCTTTCAAGAGTCAGCTAGAGCACTTAATTGGTTCGCAGCTAGACCAAGCTTCATTAGATGATTTACTTCTTCCTTCTCCGCAAGGTAAAAGCTATACCTTGTATAATGTAAATATTGTACTAAGGTTCTTGAAGAACTTCCTTCTTGAGGGGATTATTAGTTATAAACCTTGCTCATATCGGTTGAAGAGAGTAGCAATGTTGGTCGATTTATATGCCAGTGAAATTGCACCGGATGCTCGAGTTAAGCCCTCCAAGTTTATGGCACTTGCAATGGTCATTCCTGATTCAGCCAGAGACTCTTATGACAAGATATACCAAGCTATTGAAATCTACCTTGAGGTACCATAATGTGTTATAAACTATACATTTCTTACTATCATACTCCTAATAGTTATGTGTCCATAAGAGGAACTCTTAATTACCTCTCTATTTTTTATGTGATAGGTTCATCCAAGACTTAGTGAAGAACAGAAGATCAAACTATGTTCTTTATTGAATTATAACAAGCTTTCATCGCGAGTGCTTAATCAGCTTTCTAGGAATTCAAGTTTCCCTTTAACAGCCATTGTTAAAGCTCTTCTTCATCAAAATCCCAAGATAAAAAGTTCTATCAAAGATGGCTACCATCTCAAATTTTTTAGCAGTTTAAGTTGTACTGGCAATGAAGCTAAGGAGTTTATGTACAAAAATGAAGTTCTTGTCAAAGAGCTGGTGACGAGCGAGAAGCTTCAAAGCCATCTTCGACAAATGGGTTGGACCGTCTTAGAGTTGGAGAAGGTTTTTGGTAAATTGCAAGCTGCTCAACACATGGCAAATGTTATGACCCCGAGAGTCTGTTGTATACATAATAGTATTAAACATCTGCCAAAGCTCTGTTCATGATGTAAATTATTACTTCATCATTTTAGTTGATCTTCCTAGAAAGTATGTGCCCTTGTAAGAAAATTGTCATGCGAGTGTTAAAAGCAACCAAAGATTTGCTCATGTCTCTTTGCAGATTATTTCTAGAAAAGGACCATCGCCCTTGTTTTCCTTTTAAGTATATCAAGATGTAGCACATATGCGCTCTCCCCCCCCCCCCCCCCCCCGCGTCACCAATCCCTTCTTTTATAAGTTACAAAACATGCTCTTGATAAGAAATTAAAAAGAAGTGCATGTCTTTGTGGATCATGCTTGATCAAATTTGAACTTTTGCTCAGCAAAGTTTGCAGGCTCACCTCCAGATGTATACACAGACATATTATATCTACATCATCTTGTTGGACACTCCAAAAGGGTGTAGACATATTATAATTAGAAGCTTCTTGGACTAACTAGGACATCTATGCCATGTTGGGAAATGTAACTATATATGCTTTATGGGTAGGCTAAAAACAGATTCATGTTTTCTGATGGTATTTCTATTTCTTTTAGAAGAACTTTTGTGCAGTACTCTTGTTGACTGCATTTGCGGTCGATGCGGCTATGAGTACGCTTGTTGTATTGAGCCATTGTTGGCTAACAAGACCTCCAAAGATTCTGTCCTAGTCCTCAAGACTTAGACCAGGCAACATGTCAGCTCCTAGTAACATAATTAAAATAAAAAAACATGTTACATTTTCTACCAAGTTTTGTCATGACTTCTTAAATTCAACTTAATCCCAAGTAAAACTTCACCAGAGAAAAGTAAGTAGAATGATTCCTTCTTTATTCTATAGTACATGAATTTAAAAATGTACACAAGTGGCGGATATACCTTTTAGTAAAAAAAGGCGTGACCATGTTAGAACTTAAAAAGTTTAAACTTCATGTATATGTTATCTTACAAACTTAACATTTGGCCTATATTGACATGGTACGTGTTTAAGTCCATATAATGATAATTTTTATGCTTGAGGACCTTTGTTCAAATCCTACCCATGCCATCATTCAAATAAAATAGAGTCAACTCCAAAGCGTCATCTATTTTGGTTTGCTTTCCTAATCCCCCAAACAGTGACTAAATTCAAGTTAGATATTGCGACCCAAATGTTTTTGATTGCTAGCTATGACCTATCATTCACTATTCTTTTTGGTTTATATGAGCGATGAACTGTATAATGATTATAAATGAGGAGGGGGAGATTCGAACATGCGAACTAGTTCGCAATACGTTTATACGTTAGTCTTTATGATTAGACAAAAACTGAGTGATGTCTATTTTCTTTTGGTACAAAAACTCATTGTCTAATGATAAAACTCTTTGAGTATCAAAGGTTTGATAAGCAGCCTTGCAAGTTAGCAACCCCGCCCTCTCCTTCACAGCTCCACTGGCCAAAACCCCATGTGACAAACTATTTGTGGAACTTCGCAAAAAATGCTTGATGTTTCATTCGAATAATCGGCTGTAAAAATTCATGTTTGTAAGTTTAAATGAGGTTGCATGGACCAACATCTGAACATCCCCTACTCAATTAATGCCTCTCTTTATCCAATACATACAGACAAACCTTTGTTTGTCTTAAATGAGTTGTTTCTTTCTAGAAGTTCCAATTTCTTTTGGGAGTAAGGGAAGCCATTAATGACACTGGACAAAGTCAAGATTCCATGTTTTTCTGTTTCACTATGTTATCCAAGTTCCTAGTGCAAATGTGGAACTACTGCAGTACAGTAAGCAGTTTGTGTTTTGGGCCAACACCAAAATCTTGGCAGAAAATTGAAAATTCAGTCCGAGGATATGGATAGATAACAAAGATTGACTAGGCCCAACAAACAGCTACAATGGATCAGCTAAGAAATTGTACTAATGAATCTAATGAAAAATTAGCATAAAGGAAAATCATACTCATCCACTAGGTGGTCATGAATCTCATGCCCACCCTCTCACATATATTTTCTCATTTTTTCTTTATTTTAAAAAATGATGTGAGGAGGTGGGCATGATATTGATAACCACCCGGTGGGTGTGTATCATCCTCCTTTTCTAAACACCCAGCCCACCCCAGTCAGTTTTGATCCGCTCGGCCCGAACTCGTCCCACTGAACAGGTCTGCTAACCAATGAACCATACACTAATGGATCTAGAACAACATCATTGGGCTTCACCCATGGGCCTAGCCGTCTAACAGGTGTCTTGAGGCATATATTCCTCTTTAACGTCACTAGATCATTTGTCTTTCTTGGTCCGGAACCCCCATGCTGTACATGAAGTCAAGAACCTAAGCTCCTAGACAAAATTGGAAGTGGGGATGGTATGCTACAATGTAACTGAAATACGAAACACAGCCAAGAGAATGTTAATCAATGTCCTAGAAGTTAACTCTCAAAATCCCAAACTTATAGGCCACAATGCACAACTACACGATTAACATTAAACTTCAAATGTATTTGATAGGAATTCTAACCTTCAAAAGCGAGACTTTGAACTTTGAAGGAACATCATTAAGAGATGGAGGTCCGCATGTATACAGATGACCAGGAGGTATCCACTTATGAGCAGCATTACCCCACTTGAGCTCCTCTAGAGCAACCCAACCCAATCCCTGCATGAATGCTCCTTCAATCTGCAATGAACATTAATTGTGAAAAACGACATACATGTAAGAACCAGAGTTGAAAGTTTGAGTAGCGTTTTGTTCGATTTAACTAAAACAAGTGATATTCTACGAAATCATAAAATTTAGACAACTTTGTCTAGCCAGACACGAGCAGCAAAACAAGTCAAACAAACATATGATGTCAAATTGTCAATTAATCCAAAGACAGTAGGGCCGTGATTTCAGCTCAAAATTCTTTTTTATACTCCTAATAAGGCCATCATCTTCAAGAATTCGAATACGCAAACATACTAACTTATGTTTTTCTTTTCTTCGGCCGGGGGTGAGGGGGGAGGGGAGACGATGTGCTTACATAGCTCCTGGACGTTTTAAGTTGGTCAGATCCCTGTCAAAAGGATCACAAAAATGATGGGGCTAGATCAACCTCCAAGCTATAGTAGTACTTGTTTCAGTGTTTCACAACATCCAAACAAAGTTATAACCAACCCATTCCATGCCTTTCAGCCAATTTTCCATTGTCAATTAGCTCCAGAAGCAAAGATGAAGAATAATTCAGAGCTTAAAGTACCTGACGAACATCAATGGCTGGATTGAGAAAATATCCAAGATCCAGGAAGATGTTTGCATCTCTTGTGAGGATATCTCCTGTCAATGTATCAATTTCTACCTCCGCAAAAGCAGCACCGTAGGTGAAGTACCTGTACGGATTCCATAAACAAGTCTTCCAATCAAAACTAATGCCAGGCGTAGCATGGAATCCGTGAGCAGATAGGTCTATCCTCTCCAAATAGCATGCATTTGCCAGCTGAAAAGTAAGAAAAGCGCACATGACTATCAGTGATAAAAGTTGTCAAATGCACGTCATACTACCACCTAAACATCCAGATATTGCACAGGCCTCGGCAAATGAACTAAAGCTGCGTCCTGAAGTGATAGGCTCCATTCTTGCTTTTATTTGCTCACAAGCATCTAGAACAGCAGCACCGTACATATCAGAACTAGCTGATGCCGCAGTTGGTGATGCCGCAGTTGGTGATGAATTCGGGACCTATATGACAGTAAATGGAAACAACAATATGAGTGCAATTGAGGGTTGGCTCTGATGTATTCATTTCTTAGCCTGAAAGCGGGAAGAGCTACATATACAGAAATAAAAATATATTTTTCAAGTTTCCATCTTACCTTGTCTGTGCTCGTCTCTGAAATGAAAACAGAGCTAAGAGGAATGTCAAAAGCAGAAGCGGCAATCTGAGCAACTTTTGTATGTAAACCTTGCCCCATCTCGACACCCCCATGAGTAACTAGTACTGTGCCATCGGTATGAACTTGGACAAGAGCACCTGCCTACCGACAGTCGCAGTCAAAAGAGACTTCAAGAATGAGAAAAAAGATCTTGTCTAGGCATGCATACATTATGTGTACGATCTGCGTAAGGACAGGCCATGGCATGGCCACCAATCCAAGGCATGCCTACCCATGACCAAGGCATGGGAACCTATGGCCAAGACATACCTTACCAACGGCCAAGCAATGAACACCAAGGCCAATGAACGGCCTCATGCCTACCCACCACCAGGCCATTGCATGCCAACGGCAAACCGATGAAGAAGTCATGGGCACCAAGGGCGGAAGGGCCAATGCACCAATGTTAAAGGCATGGCAACCCAAGGCCACAATATGACTAAAGAATAAATTGTCTAGTCCATGGAAAGAATACCACCATGATTGTCTTTAGTTTAATAGTACAATAGTCCACAAAAACCAGTTTTTTGGGTCGATTTTTGTTTTACGGAAAAATTCCATAAAGTGACCTAGCATGCACCTAGGGTATATTGGAGCGTAATTGGAGCATATGACAATGTCATTCCTTTCTCTTGATAGATTTATGGTGTGTTTATTACTCGACTCGAGCATTTGAGTAATGGGCAACACCGAAAGTTTGGGCAACGCCTATGCTTCCTTTTCCCAATATTCTTATTCCAATTTTCATTTTATGTGTCTAGGATGTCACCCGCCAATTTTCGTTTGATTCAATTTCGGGCCCAAAACGAGGTTTTTTCGTGGATAATAGTAAACAAAAACCGGTTTTTTGGCTCGATTTTAGGTTTTTCGGAAAATTCCCGAAAGTGACATAGCATGCACCTAGGGTGTACTAGAGAGTAATTGGAGCATATGGCAATGGTCTTCCTTCGTCTTGATAGATTTACGGTGTGTTTATCGCTCGATTCGAACATTGAGTAATGGCCAAAACCGATGGTTTGGGCAACGCCTAGGCTTCTTTTTCCCAATTTTCTTGTTCCATTCTTCATTATATGTCTCTAGCATGCCTCCCGTCAATTTTCGTCCGACTTCATTTCGGGCCCGAAACGAGTTTTTTTCGTGGATAATAGTCCACATAAACCCTTTTTTGCGTCGATTTTTGTTTTCCGGAAAATTCCCGAAAGTGACCCACCATGCACCTAGGGTGTATTAGAGCATAATTGGAGCAAATGGCAATGCCATTCCTTCCTCTTGATAGATTTATGGTGTGTTTACCGCTCGATTCGAGCATTTGAATAATGGGCAAAACCGATGGTTTGGGCAACGCCTAAGCTTTTTTTCCCATTTTTATTGTTCCAATATTCATTCTATGTGTCTAGGATGCCTCCTGTCAATTTTTGCCTAAACGAGGTTTTTTCGTGGCTAATAGTCCACAAAACCCGGTTTTTTACGTCAAATTTTTGTTTTTCGGAAAAATTCCCTAAAGTGACCCACCATGCACATAGGGTGTATTGGAGCATAATTAAATCATGTGGCAATGTCATGCATTCCTCTTGATAGATTTGTGGTGTCTTTATTGCTCGATTCGAATATCTGAATAATGGTTAAAACCGATGTGTTGATATGTTAGTTTTGATG
>CAAKMY010093192.1:0-55584 GCA_901111285.1 Corrigiola litoralis | reverse complement strand
TGGTTTGTTCTTGGAGTAGGGAAATCACATCCCCTCATCTCCCTCCCCTCCCCTCCCCTTCCCCACCTCCATTGATATCCAAACAAAGGATTTCAAATCCCTCCTTCCCCCTCCCCTCCCATTCCCTCCAAATCCTCCTATCCAAACACACTCTAAGTATTACAGGTTCCAATTTCATTAAAAGGTCAGTAGAACAGTAGAACACCCATGAAACCACCTAAAGCCTTCAGAAGTCACATACACAACCTAGCCCCAAGTATACTCGAAAAAAATGAGTCAAATGACAAATCCACAGGAATAACCAAGAATTTCATTCCATTCTAATACAGCAAGAATTTCAATTTTTCCACTTCTGTCTAGCACAAAACAATGTGAAAAAATCCACCACTGTAACGAAACTAGTGCAAGGCGATAATGCTATACAAATATATTTATGATAAAATCAAGATATAGTATTTTATTTCATAAATCCATATAAATTTACTTCCTTGACTATGAGCACTAGCTGGAGATATGTACACCAGTACAACATAAACTAAATCTAGCTCAACTGCAAGTAAAGCTTGGTAATGCCAATATTATGTTGACTAGTTAACCGATCTAGTAAGATAAGAAGCCCACATAATCCTCACTTAAGCCCAAAAAGGGAAGGCCACATTACTAAAATAAATTCCTTAAATATCAAATAATTCCTCCTTATGGGACTTGGGGTGCTCCAAATACCTCCCTTAAATGAAAAGTTAGATTAAAAGAAAACCAAAAAGGAGGAGAGAGTGTCAACGCTCTAACAGTCCATAGTATACAAAAAGAGGGTTACAGCTAGACAACAAGACACGTGAGCAAAGAGATCCACAAACAAAAACCTATAGACAAGAAACACCTCAATCTTCAGATTTTAGCATCACGCGTGATTAATCTACAAAGCAAGGAACCAGTAAAAAAGAGATACAAGAGTAAAAAGTCCAATTTGACTCACAAGAGCAAAGGCATCATAACACAAACACAACAACACCCAAGCTAGAAAAAAGTTAGCATGCGACGCAAGATTCAAGTAATGTTTAGAGACCCTTCTAGTAAAAAAATAAAAAATAAAGCACACTGCCCATAAAAGCCAAAAAAGACAACATCCTACATTCACAATCAGTCAGACAGTAATCGCCGCAGATTTGCCTCAATCTGCAGAGGTCTAAGCTAAACTCAGCTCCAACTTCTCACCAAATTTATTCGCAACGAAGAAGATTGGCTCACCCAATCAGATAAGCAACTTCCTCTCCCTATTGAAGTATTGATGTTCCAAATTACCATAAAACCTAACGACAAAAAATTTAGTCTTAGACTCTTAGGTTCAGCAATAATAGAAGCCAGGGTTTGAACAGGCGGAGGCAATGCAATCTTAGTGAGGCAAAGCAAAGTGGACCGGGGTGAGTGTGTTGGCTTTGTTGCCTTTTTTATAATCTAAAGATTAATGTGGGTGGATCCTAGTATCTGCATGTACCTTAACCCTAGAATTCCATGACGGCCCACAACACTAAAGAAAGGTCATATGTATTGAACCCAAATAGCAGAAGAACCAAAATCTCAACAACAAAAACAGTCACTGTTTGAAACCAAGGCCATTTGTCACCATTCACCATTTCACAACAAGTAGATTAAAACTACATAAATATGTTACCTGGGCGCAAATCCATTAACTCCATTGTAAAACCGGACAAAGCATCCATGCTGATCAATCTTTGTAATCCACCCATGGGTTACTAATCCTTCAACTGCATCAGTGTACGAACTAAGAATCTTCAGCTTGGATTTCACCTGAAAAAAAATCAAGCTTCACATTAGACAAGAGTTGACAGAGATGCATGGAAGACACTACGAAGCAGTAAAGAAATCTGCAAAGGTATTCAAAACAAAAAAAGACAACGTCATAACCCCAGTGCCTACATAGAGGCTCCCATCCAAGCGGGGTAAGCCGGGTCAGGTGTACATAAAGGCAATAATGTTAATATACCACAAACAGCTGTTAACTGGAAACTGATAACCTAACTCCTATTGTAACACATTTAGAGAGATGTACATAATTGGAATCAATTGAAAATTAAGGCCTGCCAATTACACAATTAAAAAATAATCTTCACTCTTCAGCACCATCAAGAGAGTAGCATCCGAAACAAGGAGCTCCAAACTAACCCATAAGACTATTGCCACTGGGTCTATTCTTGTGAACAAGAATGACCAAACAAGCCAACCTCCACAAACACTTCCTCACTGTATTAGCCAGCACAGCTTATGTTATCTACCTGTAGCTGTTTCATAGCAATCAAAAAACGACTAACAATTCCACCATCCAACAGCTAGCTGAGAATGCTAGAATTGATGCACTCCCCAGTTTCCCCACTAAATCTCAATAACCGTACATTACATATAGAATAACTAGATAAGTACTAACATCTATTTGGAGCAAACAAGCAATCTTTTTATAAAAAGATAAAGTATTATAAACGAGGAAAAAAAAAAAAGCTAGAGAGGACAAGAAGTCTTCTTAGCCAAAGAACATTATAAATGTGTCCTTTCAACATCACCAATTGGCACCCCTTTGAGAGAACCCCCGGCCCTACCCCAAACATAATTTAAAGGTTGAGCTCTGCTCGTAAAAATACGAGCATATTTTCTCAAGCCAAATACACCACAATACTGCCAGTCTAGCACACCTCCAAAGCAGCTTCGCTTCTTTGCTACCTCCAAACACAACGATTGCTTACATACAAAATAATAGCTAGGGGATTGATTTGTTAGAAAGGATCAAGAGTTCCTTGTATCTGACACTCAAATCTTAGCATAGCAGTCTACCTAAAACCTGAAAAGCACCCACCGTAGCGGGGCACACAGACTGAACGATAACTTTGACAGCTACAATGTACTGTGGTAAATACGCCAATGCTAAGATATTGTATAGAAGGGGTTAGATTGACACTATTTTCCTTGCTAGTACCCAAGACTTATTACAAAAAGTTATTAGAAGGAAACTCGAACTCCCTAAGGGTGAACGAGGTTAGGAGTAACTATTTCTGCAGAAAAACCTAACTAGGATTACTAGGCAGAAGAATAACGAACTCGCTACGGGTGAAAAAGGTCAGGATTAACTATTTCTGCACAAATACCTAACTAGGATTACTAGGTAGAGGCAAGGCACGCCCTGCGAATACTAGGTTTAATACTGGAGAGAGAGAAACAAAGCCAAACATGTTCAGCTTGTCATCTATAAGCTGCTAATAATTCATCAACAAGCATCAAAAGAAAACTTGAAAGGATCAAAAGATTTTGAGCTTCAAGAAACAATCATTAAAATACCAGCCAAAAATGTCATCCATGAAATAGAAGGTAATTATGTAACAGCTACTAAAGTGAAACAAACATAAATGAAATATACTCACAAGTGTTTTCTTATGTGTAACAGTTATTCTCTTTGATTTGCAACCCAGCACACGGAAGTCTAACTCTGCTCCAACCTGATGGAACCATAAATATCAATAAATACCAAGAAACAAAAGTCTCTAAGAATTGTGTATTAAATTCACTAGGTCTATTACATACTAAGGAAGAAAACAATGACATCACATACTGAAAGACTTATAAAATACATAGTACTGTACTAAAACAAGCAATGTCTTATGCCAAAGTGTCTTAGATATTGTGCCTTGGAATTTCCAGAAAGGATAAGTTTGTCCAACACAATGAATCACATAAATCAGCAAGAATAAGCAACTTTTGATGGAACCACATCATAACTACACTAAACGGATCTGGCATGCTTTAGCAAAGGGTTACGTCAGTTGGAAGATCACAGCAGCAGAACAGAACCGTACATGTGAAAAAGATTCATAACCTTAAATTTTTTCCTGGGCCTCTCAATGTCAAATTCTGACATATGTTGCAGAGGACAAAGTGCCTTGACGCCAAACTGCACTATAGCACCGACGCTCTTAACAGCAATAACTTTAGCCTTCACTTGCATACCAGGCTTAACGTCTGCATGAGTAAAGACTGCACCTTCCAATGCACTAGCCTTGAAAGAGAGAAAATGCAAACAAAATTACTAAAGGACAGACAGATAATGTCTTAAGATAATTGATCTTCCCACATAGATTATCATAATAACATCTGCAAACAGTGATACCAATATAGGAGTTCGACGACACTAACATTAGGCACATTTATATGTACTTTTCGCAAGACAAGTTTAACTAATACGATTTCGAAACTATCACCTGCTCCATACTTATCAATGTTAACAAAGAATGCAAGGCTGACAGCTATCAAAGAGGAAAGATTTGAGCTTTTCAATTTCAGTTTGAACTCTATTTCTCGCATTCATTTTTCTATAAGTATTTCTCATTGTTTATAGCCAGGGTGGATATTGTCAAAAGACGAAAAACACTCATATCAGCAAAGGAAGCAAAAGATAAATCAAAATATTTGTACATTTAGGCTTAGCTACTTGAAAAGCAATTCCATGAAACAATAGGACCCAAACCAAAGTAAGAAAAGAAGAAACTGAAGCAAGATGTAGTGCAGAGAGATAAAATACGGGACCACGAAAATGAGAAAGGTCAGTTCCCAACAGATTCCTTTTAAAACTGAATCCTATTCCCAAGGACAACAAGGCCTTACGGTCTTTAAGCCATCATTTTGAAGACTTGCGCAGTACTAATATAGAATTTCCTGCACATCGTACAGATATACTCAAAGAATAAAAGCAATCAACAGGTTTTCCAAATTCTATGAGAATGTGCTAAAATGGTTGAAAAAAAGCGCAAACCTTCAGAACACCGATTGCAAGCCCTTCCATGTGCCTGAACCCAAGTATTCTTGTCCGAACAATACTTCCTTCCTTATATTTCTTCTCAAGTTTATGTACCTCTTCATCAGCCACATCAGAAAGCTGCCCACATGAACTACAATTGGCATCCATCATACAAACCAAAAAAATACACAGAAAAGCAAAGAAATACATACTGTCACATATGCTGGCACAGCAATGTCCATGGAATCTGGATTACATGGGACTGCAAGCAAAAGGCCCCAATCCCTGTCTACTCTAATTATTTTGGAGTTGTTGTATATCTCTCCTGTCTTGACACGCTGCATAAAAAAATATAAACTCCATTAGAATAACGTCGTAATGCAAGTCCTGCCAACAAAATCCCTTTTATGACAAGCATCAATCAGGGCATTTAGCGTAGAGCAGTGGAAACAATACAAAGAATACCCAACTGAAACTAAAAAGAACTATAAAGAACAATCAACAGCCAAGTGAGATTGCTATATTGAGCATGGAGAAACAAATATAATAAGAGCTAAGAATAACCATGATTAATTCCAGAACCCTTAACCAGGGAAATAACGAGTATTCATCGGTTTTATATTTACAGACAGTTCTCTTAAATTAAAGCTCACTAGGGCATTGTTAATCCGGTGCTTGAACTCTGCTCCTGATAGAAGTTTGAGATTCAATCTACTATATAAAAAAATTCATGATTAGTCAAGTTCTTTGCAACTTTAGAAAAAAGAAGAGGGAAGAGGGATTGGTGCAACGCTAGAGTAAACAGCACAATGTCAACACAATAGAAAAGCATTTCCTATTCTTTCTTTAAGATAGAAATTATTGAAAGATGAAGAAATAGCCAAAATATGGTTCCCTTATATCTATGCACTCTTTCTAGGTATTTATCCTTAGGATAATATTAAGGCACAAAAGTAAAAACATTAAATTCTACATTATGCTTCTTATATAATAAAAATAGAGAAATAAACCTTAACTTGTAAGGACAGGCCATAACCTATAGTACAAAGAGGTCAAATTGGAGAGGAATTTGCTTGGGGGAAGTTCAAATTCTACTTCACAAACACCGCTTATCTTAAACCATCTGATACAGTGATACCATACATCTATTGGAAAAAGTAAGTGTAGAAAATCAATAGCTGCTTCATACAGAAGATGAAGTAACACGCAAAACTCACCAAAGGAGGCGCCTTGTTAAGGATGAGATGGGGATTCATGGTTAGACCGACTGCCCTGGTAGATGGATCAACAAAGAGAATACGAGCATTGACCTGCATACATGTAGGATAGATAGACTCACCACAGGTTACAAAAGAAAGCCTTAGCGATCCTGGATAATTTCATCAACAGAGGAAAATGATGCTTCTTTAGAAGTAAAACCAGTATCCATCACTACAGCAGCCTTAAAAACAGAAGACTCCACTCATGAGAAGAATCTGCAATAATTTTTTCTCTATTCTTTTTTTTTTAGAAAAACAGCTTTGGATATCTGCAGAAATAAAAGAGATGAGAACCTTCTTATTTGGATCATATTGCTTCTTCCAATCAGATGCAGGAAGTTCATTTTGCAGGTGAAACAGATCAACCTGTAAAAAGACACAAATGTCATGTAACCAATTATTCTGCCCCAGGCCTTAATGAACAAAAGATCCAAGACACGTACAGTTCCAGTGAAATAAGTTAGGAATGATAACATGATCCCATTTTCAAGTATCGACTGTATTCGGGCATTAACCATCATGCCAGGAACAAGAAGATCAAGTGAGATACCCTTGACATCCTTCGTCTGTAAAGATGTTTCAAAAAGAGACCTGTCAAATACAAGGCAACTGATACCCAGAAACTTGCAACATGTACCATATATACCAACTAAGAGAAATCTTACCACACATTTAGACACCATATTGGCATCAGGGGCCAGATGGACTACTCTGCGAGCTTTATCTACACTTTTAACAACCCCCTGAACAAACTGTCCTGCAGTTACTATAAAGTCCCCAACACCTGAAGCAAATTTCCACATTGCAGAACAAAGGAAAGAACATCAATTAGATAACCCAGCTGAAGATCAAGTTAACATAAAAATTAAAGAAATATATGAGAACTTCGTCATCAAGGCATAGCCTTGTTATCCAAACTTCAACTTGATTTGCTATGGAATTCGCTTAACATGGATAAAGCCCTCCTACAGATAACAAGTAGTGGGAAAATTCCGAGTCATTTACGTTTGCTTCGTATTTTGACAACTTCTCATCCACTGCTGTATTTTCTTCTTCTTTCCTCTCAATAAATCGGGTGGCATGTTTCCTAACCTTGGAAATGAGTCGGCTGCAACTTCTCTCCTTGTGGCATGTTTCCTAAGCTTGGAAATGAGTTGGGTGCAACTTCTCTCCGGCAAATTTGTGCCTGTGGCATGGCAAAGAAGGATATGGCCTTGGATAGTTCGTAATTAATGGATGCTCTTTGGCGATCTCGTGTACCATATGGAAGGAGAGGAATAGCCGGAGTTTTGAAGGAAAAGACACGAGGATCTGAAATCTACATGCATTTCTAGGATAAGAAGGGGTAAGTTTTTGCCGGCAAAACGCCTCCAGCCACCAGTCAACCATCGGTCAATGATGGCCGCCAATGTGTAAATTGTGGCACCGGTTACTTGCTGGCAGGGGTGGGTGGCTGCTGTTGTTTTATTTAGTTCTTAAAAATGTAAATTATTAACTCAACCTTAATGACACTCCCTTCATGTCAGCCCTCCATTTTTTCCTGGTCTAGGGTTGGGAGAAGTTCTCATTGTTTTCACCTTAACTAAGGTCCTCATGGGAACCGCATCCTCCAACCCATACCTAATAAACAACATAAAAAGGATATAGACCTCCCACTTATAGTAGGTCAAAGCACCTAATAATAGGGGAAAAAAGGTTATCACCATCCAGCAGTCCTAAGTCCTTATGTAATCTAAAGACTAAATATAAGTCATTCACTCGTGTTTTCATAAGGTGATAAATCATTAGACAAACCTTGACCGGTTTTCTTGGGCAAAAATCCAGTAAAGGAAGGCAATCCAAAGTCCAAAAGGTAGCCATGATCTTCAATGCTTTTCACATAAGAAGTCAAGACCTGAAAGATAATGCAAAGGTGGTGAGTCAGAAAAGATGCAGGGTACAAGGAGGCAAAGGGATTGAGAATAAAAGCGTGTGGGTGGTCCTGGCAGAAAAGGCAGCAGGCAATGAGAGTGTTTTGCTTCCAATATGTTAATGAAATAGTATAGTATAGTATAGTATAGTTTGGAATGAATGAATGAATGCATACCATTCCTTCCTGAAGAGCGTCTAAAGTGTAGCCTTTGTGGAGTAAGGAAAGGCGTAGTGAAAGCCAGACCTTCCTCTTGCCCGTCTCCTTGGTGTCATCCTCGACGTGCATAACGATACAAGACACAAGCTGGCCGACGTGAAAGAGTGTAGAAAGGAAATGATCCTGTGTATGGTTGTGGAGGATAGCAGGATCAAGGGCGTCCTGAGCACGGACTAAACCGCGTAAGCCGCCAGGAAGGGTGAGAGCAAGGTCTTTGTGGTTGACTTCGGCAATGAGTCCCCAGAGCTTCATTCCGGGGGTAATGTTCTGGCAGAGATAAATAAGAGAGATAGATAAATGAGATAAATAAAAAGAAAAGAAAAGAAATGCAACTGAATAAGGTAAGGAAAGGAGAGGAGAAAGGGAAAGGGAAAGGGAAAAGAAACCTTCAATGTAATTTTATTAGCGAAGCGAGGGAGCTTGCCGGTAAGGCCTTCGCCGAAGAGGGAGCCGAAGTCGTCGTCATTATTATAATTATTATTATTAGTGAGAGGTTTAGGAGAGCGAGAGGCCTTAAACTTGTTCTTCTTCTTGTTGTTTTTGTTGTTGTTGTTGTTGTTGGAGTCGAAGTCGAAGTCGAAGTCGGCATCGACCTGGGCATTGATTTGGTCTCTCTCGGCTCGGCTCAACCTGGTCCGCCCTCCACGGGGGAAGTCAGCACCATCGTCGTCGGCGGCGGGGTGGTGGAACTGAACAGGAGGCGGACCGGTGGGTTCTGAGGAGGAGGAGCTCTTCCTCTTCCGGTTAGGGGGTGGGCCCATGCTAGTAGATACAATTAATTAATTAATTAATTAATTTATCTATTAATTAATGCGGCGGTAGAAGAAGAAGAAGAAGAAGAAGAAGAAGAAGAAGAAAGGTTTAGGTCAATGAGAGTGAGAGTGAGAGGAGGCAGGTGACTAGGTGAGGAGGAAGACAGTCACAGTAGTAGTAGTAGTAGTAATATTATTAGGGGTTTTGCAAGGGTTTTTCTTTTCTTTTCTTTTCTTTTCTTTTCTTTTTTTCATGCTTACCTCTTCTCTCCTCTTTACCATTACCTACCTTTGCCGCTTTTTTTTCTTTTTTCTTTTTTCTTTTTTTAATTAGGAAAATAAGTTAACATTGAATACTCTCCAACAACTTTACTTTTTCTCATTTCCACTCCCAAACACACATCGCATCCTATCAACTATTTTGTTCAACGCAAGACAATCAACATTGTCTATTCAATTTATTTACGATCTAAACACATCATTAAATATGTTTTTTTTAATTTGAATAACCGCATTTATTGTACAAATACTTTTATTGGAAAAGATTTGTGTTGAATTACAAACTAAATGCTATATTTAATTGTCATATCTCATTCCAAAGATCAACCGTCTTATTGGAATAGATTTGTCTTTAAACTATTTCATAGTTTTTATTGTTTGCTGTTGTTCAATTTGTTTTAGATATATTTTCATATACTCATTCTAGATGTCGTGTTCTTATATACCTACATAACAATAAACCATCTTTACCAAAATAAAAGAAAATGGTTAGTCAAGCATGCTACTTAACTTAGCCCCAACATGCTTAGAAAAATTTCAATATCCCTAAACACTTGAATCTGATTGTTAACGTATTAATGATGATTATACTCTACCGCAAAGATCAAGAGAAACAAATAAACATATAGATCACTAATAACACTACGGCTAATTGGTGCGCGTGATTTGCAGGCTATTGCTAGTGCAACATAAATAGCGGCTGCAGATTCCCACATTACAAACAATTAAAAAATGGATAAAACACATGAGGTAATGAGACCATTTAGGTGATACCCATAAACCAAATGACTTAGTTCATAAAAAGTAAGGAATTCTTTTATATACCAAAAACCTTGCCAAAATAAGAAACATTAATAAAAGAGTGGAGCATCAAGGCAAAGTTAACCTATGAGTGTAACCGAAGGAGTATTATTATAATAAAACAACATATTTCCCTCCAGGCTTTATGGATACAGATTACAACCTCTTGTATGGTATCAGTACTTCATAACTCTCAACAGGATCAAAGTAATAATTACAAAAATCGCAATGATCTCACACAGCAAAAGAAAAAAGCGGGATGAAGTATGATAATGAGATGACAATGGATGCGACTAAACGTGCGGGCACCCTAATACCGGTATATTAGTTGCTTGTATGCCTCATTATTTTGAGAATAATGTTCCACTTCAGCCTGCATAACAAGATATGGAACTCAGCACGAACTGTTTATACTGAGCAAGATAAAGTATCATAATCTGGAAATTCCAATCAGCCCAGCATTGGGATCACGCAAACAAAAAAAGACAAGGAGTTATGTTTAAAAACTGAGCAAGATAAAACATCACTAGTCTGTTACACAAGACACGACTCTGTTTGAAGCAAGAACCAAGTTTTGGTAGCAGACACTAGCAGTTCTTTCTGCGACTGCAATCAGGCACAAACACATTCATGCCGTCTCGCTCTATGCTTTCTTACTTTCAGTTTCCAACTGTCCTCATCGGATAATCCAATCTGCTTTCATAGTACTGTGATATTTGGTTCTACATTCTATTTCCTCTCCGAGATATATATTTTACACAAAAGAAACTTTCATAGTAATACAATTGGAAGTAGGTGAAGAAAGTGGTACACAAGATATAAAGAACTCAGAATTCCGTATACATTTACCTTCCTCACTCCTTTTATAGCCGTCACCAACTGTTTGCCCAGGAAGTCCTCAAAAATGTTGTCCTCACAAAGAGCTTGTAGAGATTCCGAAAGTGATATTGGCAGCCTCTTAAGCTCACCATCAAGGCTAGAAGGGTTGGCTTCTGCAACACAATAAAGTTTAAAGACTTCAGACAACGATCTTTAGTTCACAAGGGGTTGACGCCACATAAATCAAAGACATTGATAAAATGGTTCATTAAAAAGTCACACAAAAAACTTATCAATAATTGTTTCAGCTTTGTCCCCTCCTCTTAAAGGCAGATTTCGTAGTCACTAATTGTTGACTAGTCCTTTCAGATATTTATTTTTTATGAAACCTCATCAAATGGCTAAATAGAGAAGTCATTGGTACCACAGTACCAGATACTCATCTGACCCCCCATGGCCCCATCAGAACAACAAAAGTGCACTAGGGAATGATTGAACAGATTACAAATAACTTGAACACCATGGTCCAACAAAAAGCCTGCACCATGAGAAGGGCTTTGGTATTCCTAATATCCACAATAGGCATGCAGTCAACAGCCAACAGTAGAAACTTATGCCATAGAAGATGCAAAAGGCTAGCTTGAAGTTAAAGCTAAAAATGTGTATATTCTCGAATGCTGAAGACCAGGTAGCTTCATGGACCAGACAGATCTGTAAAAAGTAACTATTCACTGTTTTATAATAGTAGTAAATTGTGGTCTTACCAACTGGTTGAGGTAGACTAAGGCGTCTTCGTAACCCATCAATCCCTGCAGCAATTATAGAAGCTAGACCCAAGTAGGGATTTGCACATCCATCAAATGATTTAATTTCAAAGTTGCTCACAAGGCCATCTGCGATTCCAGGCGGGCAAGCAGTTCTTAAAGGAGATTCTCTGTTCTCTTTGCCCCAGCACTGATACGCTCCACTCCACGTATCTGGTTGTATCCGATCATAACTGCAGTTTAGAAATTCAAAAAGAAAGACAAAACTTAGACGACTTCTGCAGATATAAACCAGAACTCGCCCTCTAACAAGAAGTAATTGATTTGCGGCATATAGTATTTTCAGCTATGTCACATGACAACAAGCAATACCTAGTCTATAGAGTTTCAAGCAATAGCAAGTTAAACTACTGTTAAGTCTAGTGTTCATGATCAGGCGTCCCAATGAAAAGTGCCAATAGTAGTGACATATAACGACAGCAGAAGGTTCAACCAGGAGCAGTTCTGTCTCGTAGCAGAATTTACAATGGCTACGTTCCAGATATCTATGTTATTACAGGACCTATAGTATACATATTAGTAATGACCATAATATTTTAAGAATTAAGACTAAAGTATTACCTATTTGGATTAGGAGCAGTAAACGCCAAAATTGCTGGAAGATGAAGTAGAACTCCAGCCATAAACTCCTCACCAATTTTGGACATTCCATGGCTTGATCCAGCAGCTCCAGTGAAAACATTTACTCCATCCTCCCACAAGCTTAAATGCACATGGGATCCAGATCCAATGTCGTCCAGTGCATACCTAGATAGAAATATAGGAATTTCAGCACAAGGAAAGAAGATAAATTACTCAGAGGATATTTTTAAAAGACTGATGGTTAACATGAATACACAAGAAAAAAAAAAAAAAACAATTCCACAACATCTTTAGGAAAAGTCACTGCTATATGCACTAACAGATGCCTTAGTTTAGGCTTCAACAGAAAGAAAAAGCGACCTACTTTGGTGCCATAGTTGCCAGCAAGCCATGTTTCCTAGCCACTGCCCTGATAACCTCGCGGGTAAAAACCAAATTGTCAGCAGCACGAGTACAAACAGTGTGTCCCACTGCCATCTCGAACTGGCCTTTCCCTGCTTCTGCGTGAACCTATGGCATACAGTGAACAGATATGAAATTAAAAACTGTGACACCAAAAAGGGAAAATAAATGAGAATGTAGGAGGCAGAAAACTGAAATGGATGCAGGAGATCATCAGTAGAGAATTCATAGCAGTTAAGCAAAATAATTGCCTGACATTTAGTAGCAATATACAAACATTTGGCTGGTACAAGGTGAAATCCTACCAAATGCTAAAATAAACTGCTCATTTTTATTCCATATTTTCCTATTCTTGTTTCGACACATTCAAACAAATAACAGTAATTACTTGCACAAAATTCTGATTAGCCAACAGCAACGCTGATGGAAATCAAGGAAGGTCAAGTTCCTTTCATCAACTTCCCCGTCTATCATCAACTTTATTTAAGATTATATGAAGAGAAAGAGCCCTATATTTGTGGAGATGGGTTAAAGAAGAAAAAATCACGACGAGTTTTCCTTTTTTTTTTTAACTTTTTGTATGCAGATGCACGAAGAGTACAAAGGCCAGATGGGTTTCAAACCCTGGACCATAGTACACCCAGAGCATTAACCTGCTAACTGTACTTTAAGATGAAATTATATTGACTAATATGCTTATGCTAATACAAATAAAGTTAAATTTTCAAAGATTGCACTGTATTACTTGAATATAAATAAGATTGAAATGACAAAAAGTAGCTGCACACGGCATATCTAATAATGCAATCCTGCTATAAAACTAGTGTTGGTGAAAGTAGAAGAGGCATATCTAGAATTCAATCAGTACCTGCTCCATTTCAATATCCAAGGACTGAAGTGCACCATACATTTCGTGAAGAATAGGACCAGCTGCATCAAATGCTGAAGTAGAACAGTATGGTGTTGAATCAAATGGAACCCACTGTTCTTTTCCTTCCCTACATTATTGTTCCACAATATAATGTCAATTGATGCCACCAAATAGGTAAGCCAAGATGCAGTATACAGGCAATAGGACTACTGTTATTACCCAATTACAGGTTTCAAGAGATAAAACTCAGTCTCAAAGCCTGCATTCATTTCCTAGACATTTGATAGAGCACATTAGGACAAAACTAGATCTCAAACAGTTAATTTAATATAGTCATCAAATGCAAAAATTACCAAGTTAAATTCTTCTTTCAGAACTTTCGCAACCCTCCTTAATGCCTCTCTAGGGCAATATTCCCAAGGTTCACCAGGCCGGATATGCATGTCAGCCAAACTCATGGCTTCTCCTTTAGCCCTGACAAGGAAAACAAAGGAACCCAATACTTTAAACATTTGTCTTTCATGATTCATCAGAAAAATTCACCTTTTAAGGTGACATAGTTAGCTGCTTAGTTGCTTATGACATGATGATGGCAGGCACATTTGTCTATTGCTGCAATTGGAAAATGACAGGTGGCCAGATCAAACAGCATTAATCCACAAGAGCACAAATACACCCCCGCAACAGAGTTTATAAAATGGAATGAAGTTCCTCAGAAAATGGATATGTGTAGAAATCCTAAAACAACAGTTCGATGTAAGGCGTAGCATACAACCTCGTTAAATGTTAACCACAAAACATTGAGTTGATGTTTCCTCTGAGACTTAAGTACTTCACTCTCCCTTAGTGAAGATGCAATTTACGTTGTACAATAATTACACAGAATCAAAGGTAGTTAAGACAAGTGGCAACTTTTTTGTTAAGAAATCGTTCAGGACTATATGCTATGGAAGAAATACGTAAACAACAACTCAGAGCCTCGTTAAACAATATTTGCTATTTACTTACTCTTTTTTCTTATGACGTCCTCTTTGCTATGTGACAATAGTCTCATGATACAACCACCACAAGAGTAGAGGCTCTTAAGGGGACAATAGCTGAAACCAAATACATGTGCATGCTTCAAAGATACAGGAGAAAATGTCCACCTCATATTTCACACAGAATCATTCTCAACCCCCAATGGCCCCACCCCACACCCGAAGAAAGTTCTTATTAAGCAAAAAGGGCAAAAACTCAAAAAGATGGCCCATTTAAGTCTATCTCTCGAAATGGCTAACTGACTCTTAGTCACATCCTATCATAATCATTTGCATGGCAGAGAAAGACAACATAAACAATTTAATGCATGAACAAAGTGGAACAAAATGAGAAAAAAGTGCAATGACCCAAAAAAAAGTGGTTCTCAAAATGTATTACCATGGAATTGCCCTTTGTGTTGACAGATCAGGAATAAGTCTGATCTCACCCGTTCCTGTCAAGTTAGTACCAGCAGCAGGACCGTCCACAAGTGAAGTCATTCCCATGCAAGCAAATGTTAAACCAACCCCGTTTTTCTTGGCAACATTGAGGAAGCGGTTTATAGGAACAACCTAAAATCATAAAATTTTCATGATGTCAACAGAGAAACAACAAACCGTCCAAAAAGTTCAAAAAGAAAAAATAGCAAGATGTTGATATGCATAATTACACTCAAAAGCACTAGACTGTAATGTTTGTGGTAGAAACCCTTGAACTTATTTGACGAACACTTTCTAGATCGCAAAAACAAAACTAACTGGAAAACTATGATCTAAGAATCGACCACTTCCTAGGTCTTGATTGTGGTTACCTTTTCCGAATGTTTGATGTAGAAAGAACTCAGACCAGGGTTTCCTAGATTCCACAAAGGATCGCCGAAAAAATATGAACAAAGAGTTGACCTTTTTCTAGGTTTTGATTAGTGTTACCTCTTACAAATGTGCATTACATTACGGTGGCGTTCTTCAAATGGTAAGTCATAACACAAGCTATCTGATGTATGGAAGTATAATAGTTCTGTGGAAAAAGTACAAAAGCCCAACTCTGAGAAAGAAACAACAGAAAGCAGTCCAGACGGCAGTAAATAAAAAGCTGAATATGGTCTAACACCACCAGACAGAAATGACTGGAAACACAGGAAATTTGAGACTATCTTATAAGATGTCAATTAGTAGAACTGTTAACTAGAGCCACCAACTAGAGGCTTTATACCAGCGATTTTGCATGGATGCTTGAAAGAGGCTTCTAGTTTGGTACATTGGAGTATGGTGCTATAGTTTGAATAGAATCAGAAAGAAGGTTGAAGCACACAATCTATATTAGACTCGGAATGGCAATTCTCAACAGATAGAGCCTATAACTACTGTACAAAAACAATGACAGTTTAATTTATTTAGTGCATAAAAAGGGCTATAGGAAACAAGATATTCGTGTTTTTGCTATAGAATACTGAAAAAGACTTACACGGCATCTGCACTGCCCTGAAGCATCAACCCAGAGTATGCGTACTAAAGAAATATCATGTTGTGGCAGAGTATCAGCAACCTTTGGCAAGTTAGATATGGTTTTTGTTTGAACAGATTTACCACTCAAGTTGATTTTGTAGAACTGTATAGAATTTTCAGCAAACAGGTCCTTAGCTGCTTCTAATGCTTCAGAAATTGAAAGATCACCATCATTGCAACAATCACGTAGAACAGAAAAGATAACTTCCCGTGCTCTCCTGGCACCTGTAAAGTTATAATGTCGATGACTATAAGCAAATATCAATGTAAATGATAGCTGAAATATGTATTTCAGACATTTATAATTGTCGCATAGAGAAAACTCAAAATTTTAAACACAAATTCTAGAGTATGTGATAGAGGCCTTAGAACCCCAATACAACCCACCAACGTATATTGCATGAGACGTCTCATGATGAGGCGATCTCATAGTAGACCAGCTCAATATAACAGGTCCAATCATTAGTTATATTCTAATAATAACTATCCCACGCTTTGAACTCTAGCGATGCAGGCTTTATGACATAACAAGGAATAAACATCAAATTACATCCAAAATAGTCATTTAGCTAAAAGCTTCTGATTTATTTATTTTTTTTAAGGGAAAATGCTTCTAGTTAAACCTATGTGATATCTACTAACCTATGTGTATCTACTAAATACTAAGATATCACATATTTCTTCAATCTCAAACGAAAGCCACAGCATCACATAATCAAGAAAAATCAAAAGTAGAGATTTCTGCCCTTGTGAGAGCAAGAGAGAAGATCAGCATATTTGTCATTCAAGATGGAAGGTTTTTTTTATAAAAAAGAGGTCTATAGAGAAAAAAAATTCCAAATTCCTTTTTCTTCTATTTTTCCCTTTTTCAGAAAGGCAATTCAGAAGTAACTGACAACTAAAAAACCAATACAATAAACTCTCGTGCAGTCACTAGTCTTTATGCGAGTGAAAGAACCACCAATCAGTTATGAACTCATTATTACTTTCTACGACCTCATAGACAGACACTATTGACATGGAGTAAAACCAAAATAATAAATTGCTTTCAGTCCTCCTTCGTTGTAGATTATATTAAAATAATGTTTTACTTTGAAAGTTCGGACTCTAGATATTGACAATGTCGCAATGAATGAGGTGCACCCGGGGCTGGGGGGGAGGCGGGGGGGGGGGGGGGGGGGGGGGGGGGGGGGGGGGTGCACTCCAGCATATTATTCGCATGACAGGAATGGTGCTTCCATACAAGAATAACAAACCCTTGACCTAGCAAGTAGAAGACAGTAATTTCAATCAATAAAGCAATGCGGATTGGCATCTTCAGGTGTTCGAAGCCAAAGCTGAAAGACCGAATAGCTGGACAAGAACACCTAGTATGGACTATATATATTAGTGGGTCTGGAGAGATGAAGATGAACGGAGGTGAAACCCTAAGAGCCTAATGAGAAGGGGGTCAAGGTTAGAGTAACTGGTACAGTCTCAGAAACACCCAGGTTCTCATAATGTCATGTAGTGAAAGATACAGACACCAACTATACAATGGGAAATCATAGTTAAAGTAATATATTTAAAACCTATGTGCTTTGTTTAGCTTTTGTTTGATATAAACAGATCAATTGTCTTACAGTGATTAGATTGAAGCCGAACTGCTTAGACAGATTATCTGATATACCAAAGGTGAACTGACCTAAGTAAAATGCTTCAGGAAATGCATAGCCATCAGTGCTAAACATCACCTGCAGATAACCATGTTTACCATCAGATGTTACATACTATTAGGGGAGGAGAGAGTCTAACATAGATTCATCAGGTCAAATGCTACAACAGAGAGCATAATAACCCTCAACGTCAATAAGTAATGTTGAGAAGAAAAGAAATATTTCAGTAACAGAATAAATGTGGACTTTCCTAAAATGACCAGTCAGCTAAACCAAAGCTACATAGAGCATAAATCATTTAAGATAATGCAGTTATATTTAGAAACATAACGATTAACAAATATACCGTATCATATAGAACTATTGCTACCTAAAACAATACTCAAGTAGAAGAACTTCTAGATCAAAAGGAACAAACCACAGTCAGAAAGGGCATAAGGATTCTCTACCAACTGGAGAATCACGATGACTGTTTCAGACAACCACAAGTCGGAAGGGAATACAGGTCTCAATTCATCAGTGCAAACATCACAATGCTATTTCTACTGCAATCGTACAGATTTTGAAAAAGGTAATGTCTCACTCTCACCTACACTTCCCCCTCAATCCCAGATACAGGATTATGTTTGATACTGTGTAAATAATCCTTTCTGCTAGATTATAGCAGCCAAAAGATTGTCACTTTCTCTCCTTGTCTTTGTTTGGATTGAGTTGCGTGCAACATTTTTAGGACCATGATGTGCTACTGGCTTGGAAAAAAAGGTTGACAAATTTTAGGATTGCTGATGTTTGGAGGATAGTCCATTTGACGATCTGGTGGTTCATTTGGTAGGAGAGGAATCGTAGGATTTCTGAAGGAAAAAAGTGTTCTCAGGAGGCCCTGAAGTCTTTTTTTTTATTTCTTTTGAGGCTGCTGTATAGTTAGAGCTTAGCTTTACACCCTAAACAGCATTTATGTTTTCTTTCCTTTGTGGATATAGTTATATTATGATAGCTTAAGGACTTGAGGTTTTTTGTTCTAGCCCTCCTTGTGTAAATGGCCATTTGCTCCTCTTTTTTGTAATGGAATTATCGCCCTTCGTTTGTATATGGGTTATTGCCTTTCTTTTGTATATGGATGTTACCCCCTTGGTTTACCTTTTAAGCATTGTGGCCCTACGTTACTTGACAGTCGAATGTCTTGACTGTCTTAGTCACTCAATGCACCCCAGTACTAAACCCTAAGATACCACTCTTCACCAATTTTTATGCAAATTTACATGAGTATAGCGGAACATGATTTTTTTCCAGAAAGAAGAGCCAAAAAGCAAGGCATTTAAAACTAGCACACTTCTCTTTATACCCTTCGGGACGGGTTTTCGGGACGGGTTTTCAACAGAAAGGATGAATTTGGAACAGTGTTTATGATGGCTGTCCCACAAAAGCAAAAGTTACACGGTTCTCATACGGGGACTTGGGAAGAACCACATGGCTCCACATATTCTCCTTGTTAAAAGTTGCATTATTCCTCAGGAATCAGGATACTCCCTACTCAACGTGAACTTAGGTCTAATAGACACAATAGTCAAATTAGTGAGCTAGAGGTGTGATCATCATCACCCAATAATAAGAGGCATATTACTTATTGTCCAAGACAAGCACATCTCACCTTTTTCAGTGGGGCTAGCTCCAAGAGCTCCTTAACAGCAGTTTTCATCCCATTGTTGCTGAGTAAGAGAAGTCCCAAGCCAAAGTCGAGGTAGACCTAGAACATCCAGAAGGAATTAAACAAAACGCATAGCAGATAGCTTATGACCAGATCAATGTTGTGAACAATACCTGGGGGTAAACACCTGCCAAGTAGGAGGCCTCTTTTGAGAACGGATAAGAAGCATGCAAGAGAACAAGTCGGCACTTGGAAAATCTTTTGTCCTCCAGTAACCTTCGGAGATGAAGTGGATTAGATGTCCTCAAGTCCTGATCTTTGTCTCCAAACCTAAGGCCAGTGCATATCAAGGAGAAAAACTGAGCACCCGGAGACAAAATATGCAGAAGCAATTAATGACATCTATAAGATTTATTTACCCTGTATGTATCTGCATTGGCAAATCAAAGAGCAAAGCAACCTCCAAACTACGGATGAAGACATAGTCAATTAACTTCTTATTTGCAATGCGGATAGGCTTCCCAGCTGGAAGACAAAAAAAACGTCAGTCTTATCACTTTCGTTCTTTGGATCAAAGAACAGGAAATGAATCAAAAAGCAATCTCAGACATCACTCACCATTTAAAACTTCAGAAAGACCATCCTCGGCGTCCTTCTCCGTGACAGTTGTATCAATTTCAAGACCACCACGATATGCAGCTATGCTTTTCAACCCTACTACTGTATTAGCTAATGTGGAAGAAAAGTTAGGGAACCCAAACGCAGCTAGGACAAAGGTTTTCTCATCTTCTTACAAAATTCTCTCCACTGTTGATTATACACATAAGTAAACCTGTGGAATGTTACTTTAGAATCAAAGGATATGATTTTAATTTGCTGACAAATATATCTGTAAACTTGTTCAAGGTCCATCTAGCCCCATTTGGCAAACCCTGCAAAATTATTCTATCAAGAACCAACAAGGGGGCAGGCAGATAATTTTGAGCTTGTGGCAGCAAAAGACCAACAAGAACAGTACAATTAAACGCAAACAATTGAACAAGAGGGGTTCAGTAACTACAAAAAAAAAAAACGAAGGGGAAATTAGAGCTTGATACTTCGGGAAATATAAAGCATCTAACTAGCTGGCTGATAAATTCAAGAGAGAGTGTAAATTAATATGTCTAAACACTATGAAATACTACAAGGAAAGATGAGCATGCTCTTACTTCGTCCAGGATCTTTTCTGCCAAGTGCTCAATTCTTAAAATTCGGCCAACAAAAGGCACAAATGCCTTGTGCCACTCAATATCATGTTTCTTGTCAAAATGAAGCCCATCATCAATAAGCAATCCGGAAAACCTTGCAGCTCCGAAACAAGTTGTGCAGAGAGATTCTAGTCCAGATCGTGTCCGATAATCTTCAATGCTTTGCAAGGACGGCTCACATCCATAAAGCTCAGCAATTTCCCTCACCCCTCTCTGTCAAAGGAGCACCATCCTCTTTAGCGAGTGTTATGAGCATAACTTTAGTGTGTTTTCATGCAAATTATGTAAAGGACAAAGCTAGAAGAAGATATGATTTCATGTTCCAAAAAGGGATGGCCCATAGCACGATAATGATGAACATTGATAGGCGTCTAATTAGGAGCCCTTAATTTGGAATAGATTTTCCATATTTGACTTAATTGCAGCACATATACAGCCACTGAGCCTGGCATCACTATTAGTTTGAGCTCTCTTATTTTGATATTTTTATTTTTGTTCATCTGAACATAGTCGATCTATGAGTGATGGAGGCAAAGATTGATAGTTGTTTGGTTTTGGAAGATGATGGACTATATATATCAAAAATGTCCCGTAATACCCTCTGCCCTTTTATTACAATGGAGTAGCAAATGGTCAACGCACTTGATCGCAAGGGTCAACTGGAAACAGCCTCTCCGCTTAGAGAGGTAATGCTGCGGGAGCCTCTTTGAAGGCATTGGAGTAGTACAAATGTGCAATGTGATGTTGATTGATTGAGAAGGAACCAAGATAACATTCCCGCCTAAGGCACTATTTTTTTGTTGTTGGGGAGTTTCTCTCTTTATATACTCCCATGTAAACTTTGTAAAAAGATTAGCTCAATAGTAGAGTGAGCTAGCAGTTGTCTGTTTTAAAGGAAGACACAAATACAGTCTTTACGTACTTTACTTGAAAAGAAAAGAAAAGGAAAGGAGGGGGGCCCGGCCTACCTTGAAGGAGAGAGAGTGAGGAGCAAAAGAGAGAGCATGGTCGTCGCCCTCGGAGAAGCATTTGATGAAAGGGAAGGAGGAGTCGAGGGCCACGATGTTGTGCGCGTGCCCGTCCACCAGCTCTATCTTCTCCACGCACTCCCTCAGCTCTGCAAACAACCCATCCTCCATTTTTGACTCTACCATTATTACCAAGCAGATTAATTAGCAGACAACACACGAACAACAAACAAGTACGCAACTACTACTACTACGGTGGCACCCAACCCAATATATGTAGTATAATACTCCTGTATATGGACTTTTCAAAACTCGTCCTATCTTTTCTTTCTTGTCAGTGGAGTACCTTTATCTTAACCCTTTTAAAGTCACGATGCGTCACGTCACGTATTCGCCCCACTTCTTCTTCTCAATCCCATCAATGTCACACCCGGATGACCTGTTTTCTTCGGGTAGCTAGCGATTACATTTTACGTGTTTAACAACCTTATAGTAACACCAATGGTCTAAGGCCTTTCTCAGCTTTTAAGATTTTAGATGTCATGCTACCTTTTGACTACTCCGTAAACCAGAATTTTAAGAATTCACACTTTATTATCTTTGTTAAAAAAAGAATTTCACATTCAAAAAGTCCGATAGTGGATAACTTCAACCCAACTTTTGGAATGGCTCCTTATTCTATTTTAGCTCCATCAAACACTCGTTATATATCTACTATATATATCAACCCGATTTAGTAAAATATTAAATGATGAGAATTTAACATAGATAACCTTTGATCCAAGAAAGCATGACATAGATAAACATTACTATATAATTAAAAAGATAAATTAAAAAATACATAATTAAAATAAAAGATAATTAAAAATTCCATAATTAACCAACACATAATAATGCAATTAAAATATTTTAAAAAAATCCGAAAATTACGTTCCTCATCTTTTCTTACTCCTCTTACATTTATTTGAACAATTTTTCTTCGTGCTCATTGGAGATAGTTTGACAAATGTAGCCGACTAAGATATATATCATCTATAAGATAATACTACATTTTTGTATACTCGGTGTCGTTAACCGTATACCGTACTTAAGAGCATGAACATCAACTACATCGACAACTTGATTTTTCGTAGTTGAACTCTTGGTGAGGCTAGTGTTCTCAGAAATTTGTACTAGTTTCCAAACTCTAAGCTTCATCCCCCTTTTTCATCTTTGTCTTCTCAAGATTACTCTCTTAGTGAATAGTGGAATGTAATGGTAGCCTAATATTTCGGTAATTAATGTACTGTTGAGTTGCTAACCAGTTCTAGTATTGTTTCGAATGTAACTCATAACCTCTGCTCTTTTTTGTATCATCCCCCAAATTGAGTTCTGATTGCCCTAGATAAAACATTGTGCTCTGAATAGTATGGAAATCTAGGACTAGACAGAACATCGCTGATGAGCTATGTGAATTTTGATTTTGATTGACAAGAGTCCTGTAACCGTTAGGGTATCAAGAATTCGGATTGTCCTTTTGTCTTAACTGTGGCAATTGGCATGAAATATGGAATTTTGTAACTATTGACAAAAAAAACTAGAGACTGACATAATATCATCACGTGGTTATCCTACAATACAGAGTACTCAAGTACTTTCTTCTCTTGTGCTTGAGGAGAACTGCAGCTAATCACCTTTAAGACCTAGAAGGTGCACCTCCAATACAGACTCGGCTCTTCTAACATACTCCGTAGTTGATCAAACTTTGGCAACGAGGGGCCAATTTTATCCAAGTCTATGAGGTTTAAGCATTATAACTAGATGAACGGAGTAGTATCTACTGCCCTGGTTCTTCCCAGTATTCTTGGATTTGCAAGACTTTTGGCTGACAAGATGAAATGCTGTCATCACCCCTTGGAAAGTCATAGTCAGTTCGCAAAATATACATCCTAGTTCTGCCAGTAAACAATCTAGTGATGCGCCCTTTATTGCTGTTAATGTTGAACGGTTCAACCTCAAAACAACAGAAACTGGAAACGTCAAACTGCAGGCATAGAAATGTTGCTACTGGGTAGAGAAGATGCTGCTACAGGTTCCTTCCAGCCTTCCGAATTTAACTGTGCATATTATCATTTCCAACTCTATGCATATACAAGCATACTGTCGTAGTTATCACCCATCGTCAGATGCAGAAACAACTATGGTACAACCATATGAAAGCTGTCCCCCACTTGTAGGCTGTAGTTGACAGAAGATAATATTTCCACAACCAAAGGGAAAAATTTGCATACTGTTTTTTCTTGAAAATCTGGTTTCCCCTCAATATATTCAAAAGAATGAGTGCTGAAACAAAAGTCAGAATTCCAGCAAAGCTGAAACAATTTTCATAACTTCAGCGTGCTGAAACGAAAGTCATAACTGGACATAGATTAAAGTCATGCACAGATAAGAGTCATCTGTCATCACCAATCTAAAGCCATTTGGCAGCTTGGAGTATCTACATGAGCAATGTTTTTCGCTTTCAGCATTGCGAGCTCAAACCACAAACAGAATGGAAAAGAAATGCTGTTAAACATCAACTAATATACACTAGCTCTGATCTAACTAAAATGTTCACTTAATGAAGAATACCTATCTCAGGCAACAAGTTCAGCATAGTCTTTCTATCTCATGCTCTTGATGAAGCCAAGCCTTCAATGGAGTCTGATGAATTAATTACAATTCTTGCTGGAAAAACGTTCAGTTTAACTGAGTGAAGTTTGTACTGCAATTAGGACAAAGTAGAGAAGCAATTAAGAACAGTAGGAATTTAAAGCACAATGTACAGAAACTACAATGGACCAATAAAATCCACATTTAAAAGAAAAAGTTCAAAACAAGTGTAAAATGTAGTTTATATATACGCAGTTACTCATTGAAACCATCATCCGGTCAAAAAATATCATTAGAATGAAGGTGTCAAGTGTCAACTTATTGTCCATGCATAATTATCACAAATAACAGTGGCATGTTTAGCCCACCTCAGTTCTAAACCAAGACATGCAATAACATGCATAGCCTGTATAGCCGTCACTACTTTAGTAAAGTTATCATGATAAAGTGAACCATTTGAAACATTTCGTTACAGCTGCTTAGGTGACTCATAAGTCATAATCATGATTTCTAGGTATTTTGAAAAAGAGACTGCAAAAGTAGCCATAGAAAAAATTTATTATCAAGGTTTCATTACCCAGCAGCACCAGTACACAATCTTAAAACCAATAATAGCTCACCCCAACACCAGTAACAGAACAGAAAACAGGTATATTTAGAGTAACAGTAGTATTTCATCTAACAACTCAAACATAATACAAATAGCAAGAAGATGTTAACTGTGATTTCAAAGTGAAACATATTCATAGAAAACAGAAGAGTTCCACTTATAAATTTCAATTTACAAAATTAAAACAAAAACGAACGCATATTCACCATAAAAAGTATACAAGCTTAAGCCAGAGTTAATTTCACCAAAAACATTAAACCCCTCCAACCCGCACAAACAATCAGCAGTAATGGCAGAGAGAAGGAACATTAAAGATGGCCAAATAAAAATCTCTAAAAAAAAGATGTAATTGAACATGATCAGATAAAAAAAGCTACCAGCCAATCAGAATATAGTAATGGACTAACGGGTGCAAGTTAAGGCCTTCCGACTCTCCTTTTTCCAAGATATAGTTTTACATTTTTTGCCCAGGAGGCAGGCTAGATAAAATTAATTACACCTTCCAACATGAAAGCAACATAAATCAGGAAAGGAACCTGCTAAAATACTCAAAAACTTGAGAGAGAAACCTAAAAATGAATGCTTTGGAAGCTTCATTAGATAAAAATGATTATAGCACTCTTTCATCACATCACATCTCTTTGAGTAAAAATAACAAGAACTTAAACAAAGAGACAGTTTAAAGACAACTCTAGCAGAGGCGGGAAGAGACCCAGTGTCCGGTTCGTAACACTATTTATAGATCTAATTTAAACTTAAAATATGAAATTCTTGCTCTCTTCCAGGTTTTATGACATCTCAAAGGGTTCGACAAGATACTCACATAATCTCTGCTTTTTTTTTAATAGGTCGTTCTGACATAATGAGGTCGATCTTTTACCTTAATATTATATGTATAAACTCAACAAACTAAATATTACGAAAGTAAAATTTTCATACAAATCCAATGATATAAGTTCCAAAATTTTTAACAAAGTAATTCTGCTACTAAATTGATGGTCAAATCCTCTCCTTGAAATGAGAGTACGACAAGTAAAAAAAAACCAAAGAGGTAGTAACTGTTTTAGGTAATCAACCACTAAGTTGACATGATCTATTCGATTAAAGAGAACCAAATCACCAGCATGGAAACAAACACAAAAGAACGCAGGCCGGACCAACCCTTTACATGTAAGCACCCACCCATATACACATAAAAAAAAAGGTTGAACAGTTAACCTATATTGTGAAATGACGTGAAACCAAGTAAGCAACAGAACCAATAAACCAGAGAAATGATGCATAACAAAGAGCAGATTTACTGGGTTTTGTCTCTACTGGCAGGGATCATTAAGCGGTTCTGAATCTATTTTGGCAGAAGGCTGAAAGGTTTCAAGGTGACGAGAAGTACAATTTGCTTGTTAAATGCATTACTTTGAGGAATTTGATTACATTACACTAAGGACCAACGTGAAGTGCTTGATTGGGAAAAAGAAATTGGGACTTGAGGCTCAATTTGTGAAGGTAAAGGGTACCTAGTAAGATATAAAATAGCAGTTAGTGAAAGGACTTGTATCGATGGTGATGAGTGAGGGGAGTGGATAGATTGCTCTATGAGAAGTACACATCTGCATTATTGATGAAGGTGTTTGGACTTTGGAGTCACTAATCAATTCCGAAGGATGGTTGTGAATCAAGGACCTACAGTGCTGATACTACACTAACGGAGAATTCTCCATGCTCTGAAAGCAATTCATTGCCAGATTCTTAAAGTACATAAGAGAGATTTTTACAGCCTAACACACTACTTATAGAGCAAGGAGATAATCTCGATCAATATCAGCAGCATGTTTAACCATTACACATGCTTCCTCGTGTTTTCAAAATTAATTATCAGTTAAGAAATCAACCAATGTTGCATCACTTGAATGGAGTAGACAAGAACTGAAATGCGGACAGGGAAACAGAAGTTCTCTAAAATCAAAGGGTGAGGTACGACAAGGAAATTTCAAGAAAAAATAAAAAACTGAAAAGAAGAAAGGACAAATAAATATAATTAGGTTCATTTTCTTTTCATTATTCACTTAAGCCTTTAGAAAGGCCTCCAAATTCTACCCGAGCATCCAAATCAGGGTCAATACCATTTGACCTTATTATGCAGTCAAATAGATGTAATACTAGCATCTTTCATAGCCACAACTATTCACCAAAGAAAATATTGAATAAGCATGCACCAACACCACATGTCAACATGAGACTAAGTTTCCAAGGTGTTAAATGGAAACTGGTACAGGGTACGACGTAGGTCACTAATTAGAAGTACCCGTGCTTTATTAACTAATCAAGAGACAAAACCCCTACACTTACAATTTAATCACACTACCAAGGAATTTGGTACTCATGTGCATTCTTAAAGTCTGTCTGGTTCCTAGGTTATAGAAGCTACAATTGCCCTCCCCATTATGTAAGCGAAACACTATGTGAAATGCTTAGACGTGCATTACGATTCCTAAGTTCTGTGTTAGGCTCATTACAAAATCTAATTTACAAACATGAACAGATAAGCAACCAGTAGTGAACTACAAATTCTAAAGTAGCAACATTAATTAACACAAAAAATAAAAAGAAGAGTAGTATAACATTAACAGTACTAAGCAGGGGGGGGATGATACCCAATGGCATTGATCATCCCATTGATAGGATCAATAAAATGCGGCTGCATCTGCTGGTCCTGCGTGGGGTGAGGCAAGGCAATAGCGGTGGGGCTGGCGGCGACGACAGGAGAGGAAGTAGAGGGGGTTCCCTTGGCCTCAACAAGCCTCCACATGTACCACGCCCCAACGGAGCGATAGGGGCGCCACTTGTCGCATAACTGGTCCATCTGGGACGGCCTGGGGAGGTCCTGGAGCTGGTAGAGCAGCTGCACACCCTTCCTGACCCCCAAGTCGTTAACGGGCAGGACGTCGGGGCGGTGGAGGGAGAAGATCATGAACATGTGGACAGACCAGGAGCCGATGCCGTTGACCATGGTGAGCATAGTGAAGAGGGACTTGTCGTCCATGTTGAGAATGGCGGCGTCGGAGAGTATGCCGTTCTGGTACTTGCGCGCCAAATCGTGTAGGTAGGTGGCCTTGCGGGCGGAGACCCCGATTTGGCGGAGCTGCTGGGGGGTGAGGCGGAGCACCGCGGGGGGGAGGACCGCGTGGTCGCCGCCGCAGAGGGCGAGGAAGCGGGAGTAGATGGAGGTGCCGGCCTTGAAGGCGAGCTGCTGGTAGAGGATGGACTTGGTGAGGGCGAGGAAGGGGGTCTGGAAGGCGTCGAAGGTGGGGGGCTGGTGGGTGTCGATGAGGCGGGAGAGGTGGGGATCGGCGCTGCGGAGGTGGCGCAGGGCAGCCTCAATCTCGCCCTCCGCGGAGAGGGAACGTGCGACGACCACGGCCCGGGGGGGTCTGGGTTTGGGTGAGGCGGAGGAGTCAGGGGAGAGCTTGCGGAGTTTGCGGGGGCGGGAGGGAAGCTTGGTCGGAGGGGGGTTGTGGGCCCGGAGGGGAGGCATTACCGGGGCTGGTGCTGCTGGTGGTTCGGATGCTGACGTCACTGCGGGCATGCTGTCCTCTTCGTCTTTGCTTTGGGCTTGGGCTTGGGCCGGGGCTGGGGATGGTTCGCTACTCATCTGGTTCTGGGATTGGGGTCTGCTCACTAGACTACTACTACTACTAATACTGCTGCTCTGGGAATGGGAGTTGGGAGGCGGGGCTGTTTCCCTTTCCCTTTCGCCTTCGACTCTCCTTTCTTTTCTACTCTCACTAATCCTATATGTGTGTCTTCCAGCTAAACCCTATATATAGGGTGTCTCATCTCCCATTAGGCCCGTCATATAATAAAAGATAACAGACAAGTTTCTACACATATAAGACTCATACTTCCATTAGATGTCATAAGCTCAATAACTTAATTCATAAAGCAATCACCTATAAGGGCTTACTTTAAGATGACTCAATACACACATATTATGAAACATGTAGGCCCACATAACTGTATATCTAACAAACCAACCTATGCTATTATGTTTATCTTGTCTGTATGTTGTTCAAGGTTTTGTTCTCTATCTGATTAACTTATTGTTGCTCACAGTAGAGTTATCCAAAAGACTGTGCTTTTATTAGACTCGATGTAGTGCAATGTAGTCACTTCTATTCAATGCAATACAAACAAGCGAGAAGAACAAAGTATAAAGTACGTCAATAATTTGATCTCCATGCTTATGCTCCTCAACTTATTTTCTATGCAAGTTTGAGTATTCGAGTTTTTTTTTTTTTTTTTTTTACGTGAAAATGTACTGTATAAGTAGGTGAACATAAGAATAACATTTGGCAAGTTAATATAACAACCTAGGTTAATATGCCTATCGAATCTGTTTTCAATTGACACATATAAGTGTCTATTTATCCATATCAAAGCAAATGATTGAATTTGCTATTATATTATTAGATAAAAGATGGTAAGGATGAGAGCATTATTGTTAAAGAGTAAAATATATATATAAGAACTTATCTTATTCTACTTTAACCACCAATTAAAATAACAGATTATCTAACTAAATTTATTGACAATTCACGCCTAGTATGCTCTAGTGCACTAAAACCGGCTTTTTCAGAAAAAATCCCCAAATTTACCAAGCATGTTCAAAAGGTGTATTAAAGCATAATTGAACATATGACAATGTTATTCCTCCTTCTTAATAGTTTTACGGCGAGTTAGCGCTCGATTCGAACAGTGCATAATGGACAAAAGTGATGGTTTGAGCTACGTCAAAGCTACTTTTTGACAATTTTCTTGTTTCATTCTTCATTATATGTGTCAAGGATGCCTCCTTAAAATTTTCGTCCGGTACTATTTCAGGGCCGAAACGAGGTTTTTTCGTGGGTAATAGTCCACAAAACCGACATTTTGGGTCGATTTTTGATTTTCCGGAGAAAGTCCCAAAATTTTCCAAGCATGTTCATAGGATGTATTGGAGCAAAATTGAAACATGTGGCAATGTCATTCCTCCTTCTAGATAGTTTTACGGTGTGTTTAATGCTCAATTCAAGCATGTGCATTTAACGGACAAAATTGATAGTTTGGGCTACACAAAAGCTACTTTTTAACAATTTTCTTGTTCCATTTTTCATTATATGTATCTAGGATGCCTCATGCTATTTTTCGTCTCATTCTATTTTGTGGCCGAAACGAGGTTTTTTCATGGGTAGTCCACAAAAACAGCCTTTTTGTGTCGATTTTTGAATATTATGGAGAAAGTCCCGAAATTTACCAAGCATGTTCATATGGTGTATTGGAGTATAAGTAAATCATATGGCAATGTCATTCCTCTTTCTTAATAGTTTTACGGTGTGTTTTACGCTCGATTCGAGTGCATAATGGACAAAACCGATGGTATGGGCTATGCCAAAGCTACTTTTTGGCAATTTTCTTGTTCCATTTTTCATTCTATGTGTCCTGGAAGCCTTATGCCAATTTTAGTCTGATTCTATTTCGGGGCCGAAAAGAGAAATTTTTCGTGGGTTATAGTCCACAAAAACCGGCTTTTTTGGTCGATTTTTGATTTTCCTAAAAAATTCCCAAATTTACCAAACCTGTTCATGGGGTGTATTGGAGCATAATTGAAGCATTGTCAATGTCATTCTTCCTTCTTGATAGTTTTACGGTGTGTTTAGCGCTCGATTCGAGCATGTGCATAATGGACAAAACCGATGGTATGGGCTATGCCAAAGCTACTTTTTGGCAATTTTCTTGTTCCATTTTTCATTCTATGTGTCCAGGAAGACTTCTGCCAATTTTAGTCTGATTCTATTTCGGGGCCGAACAGAGATTATTTTCGTGGGTTATAGTCCACAAAAACCGGCTTTTTGGGTCGATGTTTGATTTCCCGAAAAAAGTCATGAAGTTTACCAAGCATGTTCATAGGGTATATTGGAACATAATTGAATCATGTGGCAATGTCATTCCTCTTTTTTGATAGTTTTACAGCAATTCGAGCATGTGCATAATGGACAAAACCGATGGTTTGGGATATGCCAAAGCTATTTTTTGGCAATTTTCTTGTTCCATTATTCATTATAAGTGTCTAGGAAGCCTTATGCCAATTTTCACCTGATTCTATTTCGGGGCCGAAACGAGATTTTTTCGTTGGTTATAGTCCACAAAAACCGGCTTTTTGGTCGATTTTTTATTTTCCTAAAAAAGTCCCGAATTTACCAAACATGTTCATGGGGTGTATTGGAGCATAATTGAAGCATTGTCAATGTCATTCTTCCTTCGTGATAGTTTTACGGTGTGTTTAGCGCTCGATTCGAGCATGAGCATAATAATTAAAACCAATGGTTTGGGGTACGCCAATGCTACTTTTTGGAAATTTTCTTGTTCCATTCTTAATTATATATGTATAGGAAGCTTTCTGCCAATTTTCGTCCGATTTTATTTAAGGCTCGAAACGAGATTTTGTCGTGGGTTATAATCAACAAAAACCGGCTTTTTGAGTCGCTTTTTAATTTATAATGGAGAAAACCTATTGTTTGGGCTACGAAGCTACTTCTCCGTCATTTATATTTATTCGATCCATTGGTGAGTAGGCAGTTGGTAAATGATTCCAAAAAAGATAAAAAAGGAAAAGAAAAAAGGAAATGAAGGGTGGGTGTCCTGTCCGACTGTCCGTGTCCCTAAAAAAGGGTCAAAGGGTGAAAAATAAAGTGAGGTGCCTTTGGCTTTCTGGCCCATCCTACAGCCACCCGGCAGCAAGGAACCAAGTCGCCAGGCAGGCAGCCGATGGACAAATCAAATTGGCATTTTCCTTCCATTTCCTTTCCGTAGATAAAATAAACAAAAAGAGACTCCGTACATTATATGTGGCTGAATTAGTGGAGTAATCATCCCTTCCTTCCTTCCTTCCTTCCTTGTTCAGTGAATGAATGAATATGGGTTCCCTCTACAAGCTTCACTCTTGCTCTCTAAATCACGCCTTGTTCTCTCATCTGCAAATTCACAATCACAGTCACAATCACCACAGCTTGGTCTGTTCCAGCTCCTCCTCCTCCTCCTCGCCCTTCACGGAGAAGCATTCCCCGGAGATATACCAAAGGGAGCACTGGGTCCACAACCACCTCCCTCTTCCTCTTCCTCTTCCTGTTGCCACTGCTCGTGTGGACCCCCCATTTCACGACGCTCCTGACAACGACGACATCGCCCTGCACCTTCCTGAGCTCAAGCAGCTGCTCCAGGTTCTCAAGGACAAGCGGGAACACGAGGAGGGTCAAGGCCAACAACAACAAGCAGCTTCCCCTGGCAATGTCTTCCTGGTGGGCACTGGCCCCGGGGACCCTGACCTTCTCACTCTCAAAGCTCTCAAGCTTATCCAATCAGCCCACCTCCTCTTGTATGACCGCCTCGTATCCCATGACATCTTGGATTTGGTCAGCCCCCACGCCAGGCTTCTCTATGTTGGCAAGACTGCCGGCTACCACAGCAGAACCCAGGAGGAGATTCACCAGTTGCTCTTGAGTTTTGCCCAAGTTGGCGCTAATGTCGTCAGGCTCAAAGGCGGAGATCCTCTGGTCAGCCTCCCCGCCCACAATCTCTTTTTCTCCATGCACAACCTTAGCTTCCTCACCAAATTCTACTTCCTTTTTATTCAGCAATTGACACACCGCCTTTAACTTTCGCTCAGGTTTTCGGGAGAGGTGGTGAGGAAATGGACTTCTTGCAGAACAAGGGGATTCAAGTCAAAGTTGTCCCTGGTACCATCATCTTTAACTCTTCTTCACATTTTTGCGATTCTTTGTGTTGTGCGGGAAGGAATAGAATGACATTAATTTTGTGAAACTTATGCTTGTATATACTTGAAACGAATTATGAAGCAGCTAATTTGCTGCACTCTTAACCCCCCACCCCCTAGAAAAGAGTAGAAATGACGGCGAGCTTTTTAGTCAGTTTTTAGGCGGAAGTAGACATTATATAACTACTACAGAAGTGGCATATTCTAAATGGCCTTGTTCCCTTTTCAGGCATAACGGCTGCTTCCGGTATAGCAGCCGAGCTGGGAATACCATTGACCCACCGAGGGATTGCTAACAGTGTTAGATATCTCACTGGGCATTCAAGGAAAGGAGGAACTGATCCATTGTTTGTGGCAGAAAGTTCTGCTGATCCCGATTCCACTCTGGTGGTATACATGGGTTTGTCAACACTCCCTTCTCTTGCCCACAAGTTGATGCAACACGGCTTGCCTTCCGACACACCTGCTGTCGCAGTGGAAAGAGGGACAACGCCTCAGCAGCGCATGGTAATACACTTCCTTCTGTGATATCTGCATTTTGCTTGTGCCATATTAAGATCTTCGTCTCGATGCAGGCAATTTTTTATTTTTTTTAATAATTGAACAATACGAGCAACAAAGTTTAATTACTGGATCATGCGTGATTGAAGTTGTGTGGTTTGCTACCGGTCAAGTAGATTAAGCTGTTCAGATCGGATAGGCTTCACATTTTCTGTTCTTGTTGATTCTATCGTGAGATATTCTTGAGTAGTATGCTTTCGTAGAACAGGGCCCCTTTCTTGCTAGGAGCCTGTGCATTTCAGATTCTTTGAAGCAGGAATGATCTTAACGGAGAAGTTGATTGAGCAGGTATTCTCAGATTTGAAGAATATTGCAGATAAAATCGGATGTGCTGGATTAGTGTCACCGACACTCATCATCATTGGGAAGGTTGTTGCACTTTCACCATTCTGGATGCAACCATGTGAAGAAACGGCTGAGGTTGTGGAGGCAAAGTAGAAACAACTTCACGTTCAAGTACCAAAGATAAACAGATCAGATGGTTTCCAATATTCTACAAGAAGCCTGTAGAAGACATTATTCCGATCGGTTGCCATGATGGGCCATCAATTGCATTCAGATTCATATGGACATCTATCCCTGAAACACCATGACCTCTTGCCCGCTTAGTTTTTGATTACACCATGACTCCTTAAGTTTGAATGAGGACGATGTCTCAATTGCTGAGTCCGGCGAGTGCACTGACCTCCGCATGCTTTTCTCTGTGCAGCTAGTACTTCTGGAAGCATCTGAAAATGTATGCAAAGGGTCATGATCTGTGGTTATCTAACTGTTTCTGGTTTTCATAATCACAAGTTAGGGAGCTTATTGTCGTTCAATCATAGTCCCGACATGTTCTTTCCTTCAATGCCATAATGTATCATGTCGGCCCTTTTTCTTTTCTTGTAAAGTTAGTGAGATACAGAGTATAAATTTATCTACTGGCTGCACTTGATGTAGCTTGTAGCCTTGTACTAAGATGAGCAATTAGCATTTGCAATAACAATGGATGTGCTCAAATTGGCAACTATTTTTTAGAGAAAGCAATCAAGTTCCAGTTAGGTGATCCAGATCAGTTGAAAGGTTGGCAGTACATAAACGGTTGATCATCATCCATGATCTCCCCTTCAAGAGAAAGAGACATTTTTTTTCTCTTTTCTATTTCAGAAAAAAATTCACAAAGCCAATATCTGATTACTGAAGACATATCAGTGAATGATTAACAAGTGTAATTAAAGAAGAAAGTTTTGTTTAGTATTGCTATCTGTACAATTTACACGTATTAGATGTGATACAGCATTTACCACTGTACAACATCTATGTTATCTGAACAGTATGTAGTGTAGTTAAATGAATGGGAAGAATAGTGGAGTGACCTTTATGGTAATATCCTGCAAGGATTCCCATATTAACACTCCTGAAAATGTATCTGATTACTTTAGTGTATGTCGTAGCTCTCTCCAAAGGATCCTCTACCTTGTCCCTGTCCTAAGAGGATACTTAATACCCAGGAAATTGGTCACACAGCCTTTATTGAACAAAATCTTGATCAAAAGCTTTAGCCTTCAAGCGGGGAAGCGTCTGTCTGAACTACTGCACATACACTCTGGCACAGGATACTTGGTGACATCTCGTCCTGGTTTGCTTGTCCTGAACTCTGGTTGTCCTAAAGAGTCTTCGTGCAGGTCTTTCACAATTATGTTGAACTCCGCTTCAGGCAGAGAAGAATTCAGAAAGTAGGGTAACATGTGTCTCTTGTTGGGGGTTATGTGCTTTCTGTGCCCTGCATATGCCCTGTGTCCCTGTGTTATGAAAAAGATTGTGTCAAAAAGAGGGCCTGAGGCATATGACCTCGATAATATAACAGCGAGGGGCATAATACTGGTTCGAATCAAAAAGTTCTCTACGAATACACAGCAAAGAAAGCTGTTGACACAATTACACAAATCAACAATTACCTGGATTGCGTGTCCCATGTTTCCCCCATGGGATGCCATGAAAACATCACTCATCTCACAAACAATATAGTCGATGGCAGCCATGAAGGAAGCTCGATTTGCAAATGGCTCCAATTCGCCTGGCAATGCAAGATCTTCTTTGTTGTAAAAGTAAGGGAATTCCTTGGTGAGAGGAAGCAAGGCATCTTTGCCTCCAAGTGGGCGCCCCCCAGCCCAATATATTCTGGCGTTTTGTTGGGCGCCAAGAGCTTTCAGTAACCTATAGCAGGAGGAAAGAGAAGCGAGCTCTTTAATTAGTAGGGAGGGAGGGAGGGAGGGAGGTTACGACAATCGTTTCACAAAAAAAGCAAAGTGAGATTCCATACCTAGCTACCTCGAGGGCGTTCAATGGGCAAAGGCCAGCAAGCTTTCTGTCATGCGCAGTCATGTTGGACTTGGCAGTGAGGAGCTTAGGGCGTTGCTTCCTCTCATTGTTTACAAGCTCATCATAGTCTGGGCTTAACCCAGGAGAACAGCCAGTTCTTATCCAGACATCTTTCTCCATACGCAGGTGGAGAGCAACATAAGGGCCTTTGCTGCGCATCCTCTCTGCAATATTGTTACCCAATTGTTGAATGTGGGGAGCAAACTTGAGAGCATGAAAAGCTACCTTGCAGCGGAGCTTCTGGAGATCAGATGGGAGCTCCTTGGAGAGTCTGGAATCCAGGCTGCGTAGCAGCAAAACGCCAGTCTTTCTTATCTGCAAAGGATTAGAGTTCATACATAGAAAGAATTTAGGAATCGTCATGGACAAGAGGAAACGAGATCGAGTAGAGGAGAGAAATGATCTGACCCTTCCAAGGTAGTGTTGGCGGATCCACTGCGGGGAGGCATGAAATGGAGTTTGAGTCTCCTCGGCAGGCCTTGTCCTCAAGTGTGTCGAGGGCAGGGAAGATACGATTCGGACATCATCTGCCAGCACCCTCTTGAATTGCTCCAAATCAAATATATCCGAGAATTCACTGCAGTATCCATAAGTAGTAGTAGTAGTCCATAAGATGAGAATATATATGAAACATTGAAGCTTAATTAGTGAATTCAGAAATCCATTAGTACCTGTCATCGCCCCAGATGACGTTGACTTGGAGCACAGGAAGAACGAGAGCAGCCCCGAGGATTCTAGCGATGACGACGGCATCCACGATCTGATTCCTCTGCTGATTCATCCCACCACTGACCACCACCATCAGATATCTGCTCCTCTCTCTCACCACTTGTCGGCTTTGCCTTTTATACTCTTGCCCGAATTCCAGGCACGGTCTGTAGCCCAAACCATCCGGCTGCTTCCAGAATGAGCTGCTGCTGCTGCTGCTGCTGCTGCTATTAATATCATTATCATTCCTACCAGGGAGGCGGGTGCTTGAATCATTGAAGCTCAACGGGAGGTGGGAACATGGGTTTGGAAAGAATGGAGTGAGCGGGGGGTGGTCCAGATTGAAGTAGAGCTTGATGATTCCCAGAAAGCACAAGAGGAAGAGCGAGATGAACCATAAGACTGGGTTCCTGACGAGCTTGTATGCTCTTTTGGAAGACTTGTTAGGAGGGGAGTCGAAGAGAGATTGGAGGGAAGAAGAAGAGAGAGAGTTTATGATTTGAGAAGGCACTGCTATGTAGGATTGCTTCTTCTTTGCCATGGGTCAACTCAACACCACCACTTTGTTTTCATACTATTACCAAGCTCAGCTGCTCTTTTAGATAGCTAAGGAGAGATGATCATACTCCAGGCTTATTATTAGCAAATCCAAATCCTACGCGTTGTTATTCTGTACAAACTAAAAAGTGGGCGCCCTGCTTGGAGGAACGAACCTTGCAGCTGGCTTACAGACAGACAGCTCTTCACGTCTACGGTCTACCACACCCATTATTATTAGCCATCATTTTCTCTTTCTCATTTATTTTAAGTATGGAAGTGGGAGCCCTTTAACTCTCACCGTCCCACTTGAGAGCAGACACAAAGTCCCCAAACTCTTTTTTTTTTTTTTTTAATTCATTTTCTTTTATATCTCCTATATCTTTTGCAATATTTAACTACATGGATAATGTTAGCAGGCCCCACCATTGATTCATTTGAGAAACAAGGGTTGATCGTTTTGTTTAGCCGGCGAAGCTACCAACAATGCTACAACTTGATTGTACACAACCTTCAACTCCTGTAAGCTTTTTTCTCTTGCCTGATGAGATATTAGTGGACATATTGTCAAGATTACCCGTCAAAAACCTTATTTTATGTGCTTGCTCTACCAAATGGCTTTTCTCTTTCATCACTACTTCCTCCTTCATGGCTGCCCATGTCAAGAAAAATGGCCAAAACCCCCCTTTATTCTTCCTCAAGTACTATACTCAGAGTACCTGCAAAGAGTACTTCTCTTTGCAGCCTGATGATGACTCTTTTACTGGGGAGTTTCGTTTATTTGACATGCCGATTACATGTTGTCATGCTGCTGGTTGCTTCTTAACTGTTGTGGGTTCTTGTAATGGTGTCATTTGTTTGTCTCATGACCTCAATCAATGCTCTTGTCCCGACAATATTATCCTTTGGAACCCTACTATTAGGAAAACAGTTACGCTTCCTGGAGCTGAAATTGGTAGCGAGTTCGTTGGAGGGGTTCGGGTGGCTTTGGGATTTGGGTTTGATTCGCCCACAAATGATTTCAAAGTGGTTCGGCTTCTTTACCGTGAATGCATTGTGACACATACTTTTAAGATTCCTCCGGTTGTTGATGTTTACTCACTTAATTCCAACTCATGGAGAGTTGTTGAGGTATTTGGTCCTGTATACCAGATTCACAAGCCTCAGTATTCCCGCTGTTTTGTAAATGGAGCCGTGCATTGGCAGGGGTGGAGTGACTCGCTTTGTGGTGTGATTATGGCTTTCAATGTGGAAGATGAGGTTTTTGTAGAGATCAATATGCCACTTTCTCTAGCTAATGGTAATGATGAGCTTCCTGCAGAGTTGAATTTGTCGAAGTGCAGGGATATGCTAGCGTTTATGAAAGTTAATTCTGAAGGCAATGTTTGGTCCGTGTGGGTCATGAGAGAATACGGTGTGGCGGACTCATGGAGTGAATTATTTCACATTGATCTTCTTGGTAGATATCCAAAGCCTATGCTATTTGGCTTCAGGAAGAATGAAGAGATCTTAATCTTCTTTGGTACTGACGATGTCCCTGAGTGTAGGGCTTTGATTCTCTTGGTTGGTCTCAATAGGCGTGTGACAAAAGTGTTAGGCATGGTTGTTGGGGAGCGAAGCTCATTCTGTTTGGATACATACGTAGAAAGCCTGGCATTGTTGAAGGAAGGGAGAGCAATATCAGACACCAAATTCCTCGACAATGATGTGTCTAGTCCTGGAGAAGCCTAGCCAACACTTGACTAAATAAAGACTTGACATTGTACATAGAGGATGGGAGTTCCTTAAAACGATTTGGTAAACAAGAGTCAGAGATGGGCTAGGTTTAACATTGAAGCAGGTGCACTGTGGGATATGTACTAGTTCACTTGGTAGTTTTTTTTATTTATTTATTGTAATTAAAAGTTAAAAAAAAAAAAAAAACAGTGAAGCAGCTGCGTGTTTTGGAGATGCACTGGTTGAGTTGGTAGTTTACTTAATTAGAAGGAAACATGTCATATAAGACGTATGTGGTACATTGCTGCGTTGCTTTATGCTTAGCATTGTAAGTAATCAATTTGATGCTCAATTCCTTAATGTTTGAATTCAATGTTCTTTTTTTTTACTATGCTCCCTACTCCCTAGCTATATAGTCATGCTGGATGGTATAAACAAAAGTAGTTATTTAATTTTGTTTTCGTCTGTGTTGTTTCTTCCCTTTACCCCATCTATTAGTCCGAGATGGGTTGAGATTTATATTTGCCTCGCATATATTTGTTCGTCTTCATAAACTTTCTTTCTGTTGTTATCAATCTTTTATATAGAGGACAATATAATCCAGCGTTGGCATTGTGAAGGAGGAAATTAACGAGCACCTGCTCCATATGATTTTCTCCACTAGTACATCTGAATTTAGGGTAAACTATTCGTCACCATAACAGCAATGTGTTGAATGTCATCATTACTATATCACTGAAGTCTATCAGCCACCTGATGGAATTGATCTGCCAAATATTTGAAGATGCTCCTTCCTATTGTTGTTTGGTAGCACTTCACCAGTATTTTCTCAAAAGATAAGCCTTTTGCTGTCTTTTACAAGTTTTTGGGTTTGCAGAAGTGTTGAACTTAGTACTGTGTTGGAGCAGTTAATGAAATCCATGTCTTTGTGGTTCTTGTATATGAATCAGACTTTTAGATGATCAAGGTCCATTATGTGAAAAATATGCATTGTTTTTACAATATGCCCTGTCAGCTTCCTGGTTTGATCTCAGGTTCCGAATTCCAGTAGTTGGTTGGGAGGGTTCTCATGAAACATACAGGTCCTGGATTTTGCAGCCATAATGAAAACAAGTTGCAGGTTCTGACGGTAGTCTTTCTTTTCTGAAATATAACATTTTGGATCAGCGTTTAAAGGGATTTTAGTTTCCTCATGAAGTACCACTTTCCAGTGGATTCATAAATGGATTTTGTTTTTTCGAGTAATTTTCTTTGTGCTTGGCGGCTATCAAAGTTTTCTTCTACGACGAGAACTACTTATTTGATTTTATGAAAGCTAAAATGTCAGGCTTTATTATATCATGTACAATTACTGTTCATCGCGTGAATGAATATTGTTATGGTCCATGAGATGCCAGTGGACTTTCTGATTATGCTAGATTTACTTTCAACGGGCTGCATTTGCTGTATTTTTGAGGCTTTTAAGGCATATTGCCCTTTCTTGATATCAACTATGCTGGATCTCAGTACAACCGTACACTGGAAGCTTGAGTTGAGTTATTTTGAGCATCTGGTCATTGTATAATCTGCCTGTAGTTATGCTGTCATTAGTTTTTGCCTTTTTACCATAGAGTCCTTATACCGTATTTTCTATAACATGATTTTAGACTATCAAAATAGAAGACTCCCATTGTGATAATAAATGAGATAACTTGAGTGACACAAGTTTGTCTCCAAAAGAGGGGAGGGGGGAGAGGGAGACGCTGTATGTATTCAGTACTTCGGACATGATGGTTTCAAGATTTAGGCTTTCTCAGCGATAGTATCAGAAATTGGAAACTTCGAATGATTTCATCCGTGGGAATTTGAAGACTGCTGAAATGATAAAGAAGAAAACCGAGGAGGGAACTTTCCTAGCTAAGCAGTGATTAAAGAGTAATGGAGAATTTGGGAGGTAAATAGCACACTTCAAATTCTGTGTTCTTCTTATCTACAAAATAAAGGTTCTGTCTTCCCTATAAGTATACAATTCTCTCTGTAATATGGCTATGCATGATTAATTATGTGTTTCATTTATGTATGACTGTCTATTTTCTGAAGAAAGGGGGGCGGAGCCCATGCAGTCTGCTCTTGCTGCACAGTTAATATATAAATGGGCATACGCTGGAAGCAGGCAAGATCATTGATTTGTTACTCTGCTTGTGCCTGTTGAGTTTGTTGTTATCTTGATGAACTTAGGTTATATTTTTCTTCTTGTTTGGCATGTATTGTAAGTGGAGCACAGTGATAAAGTTTTTATCCATGTTATGGTGATGAGCGTATGGCCCTGTGGGACACATTTCTGGAAGTTCTGATTGATGCCACTGGCAGCAGTAAGTTTTACATTGTCTGTGCTGATTGTCATGGTATGCTGTTCTTCTTTCTGTTGTTATGATGCTGTTGGGAGGTTTCTAGTCTAATGGCTGGTATTATTATGATGCAGGGATAGTTCTGACAGTTCATTTTGTGGCAGCAAGTGTCGAGAGTAGAGAATCTACTATGTTTGGGGATAAGGTGGAAAGGAGAGATGGTTTCCTTGAGCAGTGAAGTAGAGCTAGGTGTTGGTCCAATTTGGTCCTTTGATTGTACTGTAATACTGTAGTATGGTAAGAAAGTAGTTGTTGTAAGAGCCTATTTTGGGCTAAACAAAGTTGTGGCGTTAAGCTGTATGATGAAGATTGTATAATGGTAGAAGCATAATGTAATGGCAGAAAGAAAGTGGACAGTGGCACTGTCTTTTGTTGCTTTGATCATCAATGAATTGGTGAGAACATTCTGTATGTGATTTTGGATTGATATACAATTGTGGCTTTTGACTTCCCAAAGACCAAAATTCAGATGCTACGTAAGATTTGTAATGGTTGGAATAGGAAGGATACAAAGCTTCCATCTGTAATTAGTAATTAGTAATTAGTGATTAGACGAAAGAAAAGAATCGGCGAGTAATGTTGAGGTAGAAAAAAAAGAGTAAGAAAGACGGTTTGCAGAAGTGATGTGGAAATGCAGGTGCAAGTCTTGTGTCCCTCCCTCGGTCCCTCGTGGTTGGTGTTTTGTAATCATCCTTTCCTTTACTTTGGTTGGTGTGATTAAAAACATAGCACATTTGGTGTCAGTGTAGGAGTGCGATCAAATCAAAGGAAGCAACAAATGAAAAAAGTCAAGGCATATTCTTCCAAAAAAAAAAAAAAAAGAAAAAGAAAAAGAAAGAAAAAAAAGAAAAGGAAATACAGGAATGTAGTAGACTAGTAGTATAAGTAAAAAACAGAGTGATAGTGAGATGCCATTGGCATTTGGCAGCACGCACGAGCACAACTGCACAAGTAAAAGAGTACAAGTCACAGCATCACCACCTTCGCCTTTGAATGTGAATGTGAAAATGGGTTCTCCTTCATCAAGCTCTGCCACCTCAATTCCCGCCCCCGGTACTCAACTCAACTCTCTAATCATTTTCATTTCCTCTTTCTTTTCTTTTCTTTTTTTTTTTTAATTTTGAATTTCCCGCAGAGGCCGTGCAACTGCTAGTAAGTTCCTTGGCCGATGAATCCCCGCTTGTCCGAGAAGCTTCTCTGTCTTCTCTCACCTCCATCGCCCAACTGTAACTCTCTCTCTCCTTTTCTCTCTTCAACACCATATCAAATACAGTATTGCATAATTATTAATTCACTCCCTTTTTTTGCAGGAACCCCCTCCTGCTGCTTGATTGCTGCGCCGCTGTCTCCCGTGGCGGCCGTCGCGTACTCTTTTGCTTCACCCTTTATTTTTCTACTCTTTTTATTGCCCAATTCTTTCTTTCTTTCTGTCTCTCTCTCTCATCACACACTTTTTTTTTTATTTTTTGATTTTGTAGAGATTTGGCAATATGGCGGGATTGTTTCAACTCATGGCAATCGCCGTCAGCCAATTGGACCCACTGGATGTGGACCCTACCTTCTTCTCCAAGCTCGCCAAGATCGCCACCTCCGAATTGATCTCTTCTAAGGTTCTTTCTACCTTATTACTACTTGATACCATTCCTTCTTTTTCACCAACCATCTTAATACGAGGATTCTGCTATGCTTCGTCTAGGAACTCAATACTGACTGGCACAGACCGGCTTCATCCTTGCTCGTTGCCATAGCTTCCCATCTTCCCGACCTCGTAACTTCCTTTCTTTGCCTCTACCCATGCTAAAAGGGGGGAGCCTGCCAATCTCTTCCCAAAATATATCTACTTTGTAAAAGCTGTTTAGGATGACACAGGACTTTGTCAATTTTCTTCTATCTTTTTTGATTGCCAGATGTTGGAGGAGATATTCATACATGTATCAGGGGCAAGCTCAGCTTTACCTGTTATGGTTCAGATACTCGCTGATTTTGCTTCTCATCATGGTTGCTTTTCCCCTTTTCCTTTACATCCTTGGTGCTGCCACATCTACTTAAGTGCTTCTGCATATGCTAAGGCAATTTCAGTCTTAACACTTCTTTTTCGTTTTTTATTTAATTCAAGCTTTGCAGTTCACACCAAGATTGAAAGCCGTACTTACTCGAGTTCTGCCAATTCTTGGAAGTATTAGAGATGTTCAGCGACCAATATTTGCCAATGGTATTCTCCTTTTTCTGTCTTCTAACGTGCTTCTAATCAGTTTTGTGGAATTGTGACCAGATTTACACTTTACCAATTGCTCTATTCTGTAGTTTGAGTTTCCTTCTTCTTTTTATAAATTTGATATTGCAGCACCAAAGGAGAAAAAAGAAGAAAAGGAAATTCTATGTAACATTTGTCCTCCTCTCGAAAAAAGTAAATAGAAAAATACAAATACATTTTCACGATACTTAAGGTGACACATAAAACATGTTGTATCCGTGTCTATGAATATAGTAGGTAAAGACACTCGTTTGACCATGACGCAAATTTTTTTAAATCGAGTATAGGTTTCTCCTCACACACGTGTCCTGTCCGACTGTTGTGGAGTAACATAGGGTATCCGTATCTATCTAAAATTTTCTTGTATCAGTATTTAAGAATCTGAAACAAGTGGTTCTATCTAAACTTCATGCATTTTTTTCTCCAGCTTTTAAGTGCTGGTGTCAGGCTACGTCACAATACAGTACCGAGTTTCCTTCTCATGAAGTGCTTGATGTGGATGTCATGTAAGATCTAATTGATTGTACTCCTAATGTATCTTCTATGGCATTGTAGTTTCCTTCTGATTAATGTGTGATTCTTGTTTTGTGCAGGTCTTTTCTGAATTCTGCCTTTGAACTTTTCTTGAGAGTCTGGGCAACTTCAAGGGATGTGAAGGTTTCTGGTCTAAACTTATCCTGCTTTATTTTCTTTAATTTAGTCTATGTTCTTGGTTAGAAGTCATGTCATTTTGTTTTAAATGCTGTTACAAGTAAATACCTTAACCTTGTACAATAAAGTGGACGACAAGGCCAAGTTTGTACATTTTTGAAAAACAGAAGATGGCCTTTCTAGTTTCTATCTAATAAATTTATTTTAATTTGAAGTTTGAATACTTGTGATTAGAACTTAGAAAGTGCAGTCACGCAAGCAATTGGCTCGTGTTTACGCAAACTCTGTCGATCACCCTTCTCATTGATACTCATTATTATCTAGTAAAATCCCTGGTGAGTATCAAAGTGGACTTGAGGCTCAAGCGTTTTGTTTTGTTTTGGCATGTGGTGTGGTGATGACTTGTTGATATGTCAATTTGCCCAACTTTTCCGGCTGTCTTCTTAAAGAGATGTTTCGATTATGGTAGTTGTGTGGCAGAATAAAAATCAAAATCACTGGGGAGTCACTTTCTCCTCTCCGGGCGAAGAATCATTCTTGATTTGTTAGGGCTTTAAAATTAGATGGAGATTGAGGCTAAGAGTGCGGATTATATCACTTGGCCTCGGGGAGCAAACAAACCTTTACTAGTTTGTAGTTATGTTTTTTTCCTGAAGACACGCATCATTCCGATTTCCCTTCCAAGAACATTTGGCATTTTAAAGCTCCTCCTAATGCTTGTTTCTTTGCCTGGGCTGCTGTCCTTCGTAAAGTTCCCACATAAGATGTGTTAAAGAGGCCATTTTTTAGCTTTGCAGCTTGGCTAGTCGATGTTCCTTCTCTACAGCTGCGGAAGAGTCTCTTGACCACCTTGGTGTCTAAATTATACTCATATTCTATCTGTAAAAAAAAAAAAAGCAGAAAGAAGAAAGGAATATAGCAAAAGAACAAGATATCCTCACAGAAATGAGTTGAAAAAAAAACATCAAAATGATGTTGAGAATGCTTCTATTAAGGCCCCAGCTAGAAAATTGATACTTGTCTTTCGGTGAGCAAACATCAAGTCCTGAGTGGAATGGCTTGCGCTGTGGGACCCATGGAAGTAGTGACCACTGCTTCGAGGATCCACTAGCGCCATGGTGGGTCCCATGGCTTAGTGCCATAGCCTTCAAGGGCCTGCAGCCTGCTGCTCATACATGCGTCCTGCAGCCCTGATTCCAACATCCTTGGACCTGCTGACTGTAGCTTGCTACCCAGGCCCTGCTTACCCGGAAGAAGTCATATACTTGTATGATTGACCTCTGCTTCACCGTTCGAAGGCTGTCGAAGTGTCCTCCTAGTAACGGACCCTTTCGGCCAGGAGCTTCATCCTAGTGATGGCTCTCTATGTTCCACTTTGCGGCCTTACACTTTTCGGTCTTCCTTGGTTTAACCCGATTAGATTCAATATAGAGTTAGGTCAAAGTTTTTAACCTTTCAAATCAAAAATGTGCTCATAGCTTTCGAAGAAGATAAAGGCAGCTTAAATCGCTAATGTGTCAAAGCTGGTTCCTTTAGTTACTCTGCACTGGGAAGTAAGGAAAGACGGATATTCGAGGACTACTTTTGTATATCGAATTTTCATGTCTTTTGTTCTAGGTTTTTGTGTAGTTGGAGCGGATTGCTGCACTAAAAGCAGCAAGTCTTTGCTGGACACTGAATAAGATAATACATAAGATGATACCTTAGGCATGGTGTTGTTGTCTCTCGCTCTCCTTTCTACATGGATTATGGCCCTTGATGTCCCATTAATATGTTTCCTTATTAAACATGAGAAAAATTAAATAATTGTCAATCTTTAGGTACTCAATCTCTTCGTGCATCTGTAAGCCAATTTTGTGACATTCATGCCATGTTCGATATGATTGTATGTGGATATAACAGCTCCTTTTTTAGGTAAGAATGTCCACAGTAGAAGCATTGTGTCAGATGGTTGGTCTAATTACAAGGCCACAACTTAAGGCAGCCTTACCACGACTTGTCCCCACTGTTTTGGAACTGTGAGTTTTATCTTGCCTCTAATTTCATTCCATTTTGGTTAGCTTTAGGAATTCATTCTAGAATTGTTTACGACATATTGCACTTTTATGAAGTATTTAGAAATCTGTTCACTTTCTAGTTGGTAGTTGTTGCGACTTTATATGATCTGATTGATGAACCTACTATGTCTCTTTCATATGGCCTTTTTTTTCATTTTGTTTATCAGGTACAAAAAAGATCAAGATATCGCTTATGTTACGACCTGTAGTCTCCATCATCTACTTAATGCCTCTTTATTATCTGAAACTGGCCCTCCATTGCTCGATTTTGAGGTGAGACTTGCACATCCTGTCTTTATATAAGTTGTTTGCGATAGAAGATAAAGGTGGTTGAGGCACCAAATGTTTTAAGGTTCAGTATTTTATGGTGGAAACATTTTTAAAATTATTTGTTCAAAGTCAATGATAGGTGATCGCATTTATAGCCTAGTCATATCATTATATTGTTTAAGCAAGGACTGTCCTAGTGATATTAAGATCGCGGTGTGCTCTTTTCCTATCTCAATTGCGTCTTTTATTTTCAATAAGAAAATAGCATATGTATTAAAAGAACATCTAAGCGAATGAGGAATCCTCCTAAGTGGGCAGAAGCTTCTAATGTATTCAATTTCATTGTAAGTACGTAATTGGAACCTCCTTGAAGGCAGTCGAACCCTTAGCCTAAATAGATACTTGAAAATCTTTTTCCCAAACAAAATTTGCCGGATAAGCTATCTCGAAAAAATTTGGGAATGTTCGCTTAGGGGTTTTGCTCAACTCAAATATACAAAAACACAACTAGTCTAGCACACTCGCACAATAATTTCCCCTCCTTAGTATGGCTAAGCCATTACAGCCCAAATATAGGAACTTCACCTTTGTTCCATGACAACTGCTCTGTTTGTTGCCAATACCAAGCAGCCTAGACCTGATGGAATTTCTTTATTACCTCTTCCTTCTCTTCTGTTCACTCGAATGGATCGTCCTCTTTGGAACTGCTTCCTCGATATTCCGTCTGTTCAAATTGAAGGCAAGTGGCAAGTTCTTTGAGTTTTCCCTTGGGAGTTCCATAGCAAATGAACTTTGTAATGGTGCACCATGTTGGCATGAGTAGTACTATAAATCATTGTCAGCATTCGTCAAAGCTCCTTATGTCTCGGCCTTTATATGTGGTGTTACACGTGTTGTCAATAGAAGTACTCTGTTGGGAAGCTTCATTTTCTTCCAATTATTTGAATTCTTACTATGGCAGTCACTTCAAACATGGAAGTCATTAATCATGTAATTTCAGTCTTTGTAGTCGGAACTTTGAAATTAATCCAGTAATATAAGAAAGTGCCTCTGATTTTGCATGATGTACCTTCGTTGTTGTTGTCGCTGCTGTTGCTGCGGTAATTTTTATTGATTTCCTATCTGCAGGAGCTCACGGTTGTCCTGTCCACACTTCTGCCAGTAGTATACATGAACAATGACATCAAAGAGCAGTCAAAGTTTTCTGTTGGATTGAAGGTTCTTTTTTCCCCCTTGCTGTTGACTCATTTTTTTCTCTCTCGACAGAGGGTCCTGTATCTGATTATGCTGCTTTCTGGAACCTTTGAAACTGCTGTGACATATATACTGTAGTGTGATTTTTTTGCTGGGTTGAGTTTTTTTTTTCTCTTGCAATTTGCTATTATATTTTTTTGTCTTCTCCTGTTGCAGCTGCCACTAACACTGTCCTCAAAACTTTTCTGTATTTCATATTGTGTTGTCATGTATGACTCTTGGGTCTCCTGCCTATTTTAGTTTGTAGCTTTCATCATGATCAGTAGATATTCTGAAACCATTCTCGCTCTCGTGGTTGATCTTGCTGCTATGCTTGAATATATGATCCATCAATTGTGATGCAATAAAGTCCACTGTATTCAAGATTTGTGAGTGACAATTGCTAAAAACAATATCTTCAGTTTTTAAGACTCCCTTTTTTGTTTGTTCTATGTCTTTTGAAATATCATCATTAGCAGGCGTTTATCTAATGTTGAAAGTTGCTTTATGTGGCAGACATACAATGAAGTTCAACATTGCTTTCTCACTGTTGGGATGGTTTACCCTGAAGATCTGTTTGTATTTCTTTTAAATGTGAGTAGTCTGCCATTTTAACTGGATGAAGGCAGATTGTTGACAGTTTACACGTTTTACATGAAGATATTATCTTTTGCTGCTTATGTGACTCTGATGAGTAACTTGCGGGTTTGCTGTGAACTTGTAATAGTCATGAAGTTCATTATTTTGATAAAATGTGCTGATGCTTTTGGGTTATCAGAAATGCAGATTAAAGGAAGAAGCTCTAACTTTTGGGGCACTCTGTGTCGTGAAACATTTATTGCCTAGGTCACTTTTCTATCTATAATTTATGCCAGTTGTCTGATCGTTTGTGACTTCAATTGCTCTCACTTTAGTTTTTTTAAAGGTTGGCTAAAGGTTGGCATAATAAAAGGCCTTTGCTTGTCGACGTGGTAACAGTATTGCTTGATGAACAAAATTTGGGAGTCAGGAAGGCACTTTCAGAGGTTTGTTGGTGACAGAACTCTTCATCCTTTTGACACACTAGTGGAAAAATTTCATTGTCCTTTTCACCAACAGTTGCCCTTGGTTGCAGCTTATTGTGGTCATGGCTTCACACTGCTACTTGGTTGGCCCTTCAGGGGAGTTGTTTGTTGAGTACCTAGTGCGCCATTGTGCTCTTTTAGATCAGGAGAAAGATATGCTAGAGAGTCCAAAGGAAAATGTTAAGCCAGGCAGCACTTACCATACCTCGACTCACAAGAGATTTGAGGTTTGAATCTGGTTCCCGAATAGAATTTTCTTCCCAGAACACTTTGTTTGACTATCATATAAGCTAAGAGGGTAGTAATCGTCATAGATGTATACTGACTACTGAGTATGTAATTTCTATTTTTAGCTATTATGTAAGTTTGGTCAGGCATATACTTTAATTCTAACATTTATCAATCTTCCCGAGTTCCCGTTTTCTACTGTTCTGTATTATATCTTTGTAAAATAATAATGATGTCTGAATTTTGAGAATTTTCTTGGTGACACGAAAATATAGTTAATGAGGCACTTTGTAATGAGCTTTCCTGGCTGTTTGTTCTCCTTTCTGAGAATTGTCTTGCCAATTGTTTGCCTTGTACACGAAATACACCAAACTGACTAAGAAGTAGAAACAACTCTTAAGTTCTGTTTGATTGGCAGTTCCATTCAGAAGACAAAGTGTCAAAATGTTTTTCAAAAAATGTGCCACTATTTTCTGGCGCTCTATCTAGTTTATTGTGCCACTATTTTTTGTTGTACATCTTGCCATCAACTAATATGTTATTTCCGTTGTGCTTGCAAATTTGCTTTGGCTATGTGAAATATTAGATGTGTATTACTGAGTTTTTGTCTGGCAATCTGTCTGTTTCAGAGTTATGCTGCAATAAAGTACACTATTAAAACCTTTTGGCCAGTAAATCTAGCGGTGCTATTTTTGTTGCCATAATTTCAAGGTTGGGTCTAGACCAATGCATTCGTATTCACTGTTTGTCAATGTAAACCGATGCATTCATATTCATTGTTTGTCAACGTGATATTCGTCAATAGATGGTATCTTTGTATCGGAGACGACGAATAGTTTTTCTTGAAGAGTGACTTCAGAAATTTGATGTTGCCATACATCTGGTTCTGATGAAACTATCTTGGGTGCGTAACAGGTTAAGTTTGGTATGGTCAGTGTGAAAGAATTGAGATCAATCTGCGAAAAGGGTCTACTTTTGTTGACTATCACTATTCCAGAGATGGAGGTATTTCAAACTTCTTTTTCTTGTAATTTAAGGTTTGGTGTTTGCTCTATGGAGATTAATCGTTGATGCCTGCTACTTTATGAGATACTTATGCAGCACGTACTTTGGCCCTTTCTGTTGAAGATGATTGTCCCTCGTGCTTATACTGGTGCAGTTGCCACGGTATGCTCTGTTCTATCACTCATTTTAAAACTTTTTGGCTCTTACATTTGGACACATTTGCTTCTACACTCTTCCTTTTCCTCGTCCCTGCTGTTTGCTAGCTTGTAGGAGGTGGAAGCTGGTCTAGTAAATATAAGATCAAACATACTGCATTTGTCAGAACCTCAATTTTATTGCTCTCTTTTGAGTTTTCTTTTCCTGTTGAGGTAGAAAATAATGACATTATTGAAGTGAAAATTCTAGTTTCAGAGCACAAGAAGTCCACCACGATACAAGGTAACACCGTAACAATTGTACCCACTTTCTTTAATTAAGGGTAATTGGAATATGCATGCACCATTAGCTTTCACCCAAAGCGACCCTTGGTAAGCTACCTGCCCCCCGAAATGCTCCAAATACCCCAGAAAGTAGGCAACAAAACACACTTCCAGAGTGACTTTCCTTCTGTACCCCGAGTCTCCTACCGAAGCCCACAATAGAGACTTGAAATAGGTCCAGGACTGAACTCGGACAAACTAGCTGCAGTAAAGCAAGTGAGCTATTTCACATCGAAGAAATAAATGTGAGCTATGCTCACTGTTTTCGCCGCACATGAATAACACATTAGACTTAGAGCATTACTAGGTCTACGGCGTTGAAGATTGCCATTTGTATATAGTCCAGAAAAAGCAAAGTATGCAAAGAGCCATAGTCCCATAAACGCTCACACCTTGAAGGGAATTTTTCCAAGATTCTATCCATAAGAGAACCGGAAGCTTAAGATGTTGATCCAGTGATGTACAACATGTACTACATTAGATCCTTGAGAGATCTTTCTTGCCTATTTTAGGATCCACAGAGTGTTTTAGCTGTACAATATCCAAATAATGATCAAAGCAGCATGCTCTTCCATGCCATCCCTTGATCACAAGGGACTTTTTGCAAATAAAGATTTCAATAATGGTCTTTGTTAGAGCAGAATGTATTTTGGAGATAAACATTGCATTATGCAGCTCTCAGCCATTTTATAAACAAGTAAGCAGTTACATGATGGCTTTCTTTTGATTACTGACTGTGATAAGAGTCAATCAAATGTGAACCACACTGCATATGTTTGGTTATTTGCTTTAAATACGTTGTCATTTTACATTTATATGAGTCAGAATTCTCAATATGCTCTGTGGAAGTTTTGACATTTAAACTGATTGTTGTTCATCTTTAGGTCTGTAGATGCATTTCCGAATTGTGCAGGCATAAGTTGGGTAATAGCAATGTCATGCTTAGTGAGTGTAAAGCTCGCACTGATATCCCAAGCTGTGAGGTATAAATTTGAGTGATGTATGAAATGTCAATTTCTTAACTATGAACTTATGTATTGTCGTGTTGGGGTTTGAATATCAGGAACTCTTTGCCCGGTTGTTTGTGCTTTTGCATAATCCTCTGGCATCAGAGCAACGAGCAACTTATATTCTTTCTGTGAGTGCTTCTTATGCTCGACGCTACCTTAACTGAGCAACAACTTTTCTCTTTGAGAATAATTTTATTGTAAAGGTGCTGCAAAAGTGTAAAGATTACAGAGGAAGGGGAAGGTGTCTGTATTACTTGTTAGGGAAACCGGGGATGGAGAGTAGATAAAGGATACTTGTTTGAGTCAGAGAAACTCTCTCAGGTTTCTCTACTCTATATTTGAATGGGAAGGTTACACATGACAGAGAAGCCTGAGGGAGTATCTCTGACTTACACAAGGATCTTCTCTTCCGATGGGAAGGTAACACATGTAGAGAAGCCTGAGGGAGTATCATTTGGCATAACTTTAATTATCTATTCACCATGTGAAAAGATGTTGAATCACAGAGGTTCCATGTGATATTTACAACTTATCTCATTTCTGTTTAATATATAGATTCTCCCTTTTCTGTTTCTCTGTTTTTGTTTTGGGCGGGGGGGAGGGGGTGTTAGTGTACCTGGTCTAGATTGTTCAGTAGTGAACTCATGGTTTTTTTTGTCCTTGACCTGAATATGTCATTTCGAGAGCCTGTAGTGCTCACTATATAAGTTTGAATGGACCAGATTGGAGCTGTTTGCACCCTTTCATTGAAGTTTGCCTTCTTCTGTAAATTGAATTGACGTCCGCCATATGCCTATTTATTTTGTGATCTATGCATCTTTTTTATAGAGATAAACAAATTTATGTACTTGCTCTTTCTTATCTTCAGGTCCTTAATTTCTTGGGGCCTCTCTTTCCAAAGAACATCAGTTTGTTTTGGCAAGATGAGGTATGTTTATCAAGAAATTGGTACTGATTCTAGATTGATATGAATTAAATATTCTCATCATGTGCCACAACTTGTTGAATTTTGATGCAATTTTGAGATACATACTAATTAGTTGATTTTATGAACTATAAAAGGGTGAATTTACTGAGATAGATACTAATAAGTTGATTTTATGAACTATAAAAGGGTGAATTAATAAGCTAAAGAGGCTCACAGTTTATTTCGGGTCAAAGGTTTTTACTATGTCACAATGTGATCCTTTTATGTAAGATTTAGCTATATAAGATACTAAGTTCACTTTTTGATTATGTCTCTCTGCCTTACGATTTGCAAGTTTTGTTGATTGTCTTCTTGGCTTCCCTTGTAATGGTCTTGCTTGGTTTCTAATTTGCTTTTAGACATGCTAGACACCGAATTTATGTTGATCATTTTCTTATAACCTTTATGAATGACATGAGAAGATCAAGTGAACTTAATTTAGTCCGAGAAGAGGGAATTCTATAGATAATAACGTAATGTGAATACTTAAATGAATTCCAGTATGTTAAGTGTTTTCAGGTTTAGCTGTCCTTGATCCTCCCCTAATTATGAGATGTAACTAACCGTTGCTATACGATATTCTACAAATTAACTTTGTTTTCTTACTTTTGTAAGCTGTAGATTCCTAAAATGAAGGCGTATGTTAGTGATACAGAAGACCTGAAGCAGGATCCCTCATGCCGGGAAAGCTGGGATGACATGATAGTTAATGTAAGCTTCAGCAGGCTCATATTAGTTATAGTTGCTATCTCTGAAGTTACATAATTGAAATAAGCTGATGTGAATCAAACTAACTTTATTGAATATATGATTGCTGTGACTATGTGTCTGTTTATTTTGAACCATACAGTATCCATTGAAGTATATATTTTTTTTTGTAATTTTTACTTTAGAAGTAATCATGTCAGATAGTCTGATGGTCTGACCTCTTTGAAACTGATCCTGTGTGATGTCGAGTTACATATGCATTTGTATTTTGCCTTTATTGAAGCTTTTTCCAGAAGCTTCGTCTTGATGAAGCAGTTAGAAGGTTATGATAAAGTTAACCCGTCAACTGTACCTGTTGGGTCTGTTAGTCTAATGGACATTGGCATCCCTCTTCACCCCTCTAAACATTTCACTATCTCATTAGGAAAAACAAATAATGGTTTATGTAATTTTGTAGGACCTAGGCAGGACTTAGAGAGGAAGATATTGAAGCACTTTGCTATCATTTTTTTTTTTTGGAATCTGGGGTTGTAATGGTCTTTCCGTGTTTTCCCAAAATCTTACGTCTGGGGACGAGTTATATGGGCCAATTCAGCTGGGGGTTTTATGGAGATACGAATCATGGTTTTAGAATGTAGCTTACTTCTAATTAGCTTCCTTGACAAGATGCCTTTCCCCGTTTCTCTACTCTTTTGACCATATCTTTTCTTAGCGAAAAAATAGTTCTTTGTCTGTGCGTTAATATATCGTTCTACTTTTTGATAGTTTCTTGCAGAATCATTAGATGTGAGTCAGGATGCCGATTGGATGATCGTTCTGGGAGATGCTTTTGCAAAACAATATGAGCTTTATACGTCTGAGGATGAGCATTCGGCGCTACTTCATCGGTGAGAGTCCCTGATTTTGTTTAGTTGAACTTATCTTTCCCAGCCTAAGTCAATGGATATTATGAAATAACTAATCATGATAAGATGTTTTTTTTTGGATGGTGGGGGAAGAGTCGAAATGTGTAGTGCTGTCTCCTAGAATACAACTATTTATTGGTTAATGAGGACTTACTATAATCTTCAGTGTATTGCTTGGGGTGCTAAAGTAGTTGCTGGAGTGAACAAGCTTATCTTTGGAAAGTAAATTTAAATTATGGCTCCTCATCCTCCTGTTGTTCTTTCAAGTAGAAAAGCCAAAAAGGGGATTGCCCTAAGGGTTGTTGGGACTTGGGAGCATATGTAGAAGGCGGAAGTTCATTTCCCAGTTATCCCCCCTTCCCCAGGCCATTTCCATTTTTTTTTTTTTTTTTATCATTCCTGGTCCTCTGTAACTTCATGGATAAGTGGCAATCCTTAAAGTACTATATTTTCTTCCTACCAAAGAAACTAAAAAATTGGTATAGGACCCGATCCACAAAATCTCCTTCTCTTGTTTCTCCTAAAACACATAGGTAATCTACGAATGAGACACAATGGCCTGTTTCAGATAGACATAGCTACCGTTCATTGAAATAACTAAGATGATTTGTTATTGCTGTGTTCTTCTCTCAGGTGCCTTGGTATGCTGCTTCAGAAAGTTGATGACAAAGTTTACGTTCGTGACAAAATTGACTTGATGTACAGGCAGGCTAACATAGCAATCCCAACTAACCGACTTGGCTTGGCAAAAGGGATGGGACTGGTATATTATGCATTTTGTGTTCGAATGATTAGCTCACTTATGTTGCCCTTCTTTGTTCTGTGTGGAGTACTGTATTTTTAACTTACGAATTTGGTCTAGGTTGCAGCATCTCACTTGGATATGGTCTTAGAAAAGCTGAAAGAGATTCTGAATAATGTTGGGCAGAGTTTATTCCAGAGGTTCTGCATGGCTCTTCAATTCTCTATATGATTTATCTGTTGGTTCTATGTTCTATTCATATGCTTGGTGATGTTTTGTAAACTTAGATGTTTAGCTTTTTAGTATGAACCTCTTTTGATCTTTTCTTGATCTCTGGGTAAGAAGTATCTATGGCTATGAAGAGATGGAGGGAGGCACGACATTGCGTTTTTATCATCCCTATGTTCTGGTGTTATCCAAAATGAACGAGGAAACAAAATTACTTAATATGCCTATCAATAACCTGTTTTTTAGATTGCGTCTTCTTTTTGGCTAATCAATGTTCTTCTTCTTCTTCTTCTTCTTCTTCTTCTTCTTCTTCTTGGTGCCGTAGTAGTCGTAGTCATCGTCGTAGTCGTCATCGTCGCCGTAGTCGTCGTAGTCGTCCTTCCCCCTGGCCTGCAGGGCGCCGGGCGCCGGCAGGGGTGGCGGCGGCAACGCGGCCAGGAAGGACCCCGACGAGGACACGGCGACGGGGTGGACGGGGTGGCTCGCGGCCTGTGCAAAGAGAAGTACTTTTACAACAGCCACGAGTAGGCACAGCATGCACTAGAAATTCCTTGGAATTGGTGGAAATGGGTCCACGGTCTAGGGCACGGCGGAGGCACGCCACGCACGACTGTCTCGTCTCGGTTCCACCCGCGCACGTCGCCGGTGCCAATCCGGTCTCATCGCTTCAGCCTCGGTCGCCAGTCCCGCACGAGTAGGAGTATAGAGGACGGCGTGCCTCGCAGGGCGTGCCGGTACCAATTCAATAGACAGGAGTGCGGGGCGGGCCATGCCTCTGCGCCACGCCACGCCACGCCGCAGCCACGCGCGCTGCGGGCCGCGAAGGAGCCCTAACTTTACGACGACACTGCTAAGACCGTGCCAGGATGCGGGTAGCGCCGTGGAGCCCCGCAAGTCTCCAAGCCAGAAC